>JAWPHD010005137.1:0-170002 GCA_037043455.1 Cyrtodaria siliqua
CAGCGGTGGTTTAATCAATAACACGTTAATAAATGCTCTCTGTGTATATTATGTCATGTTTGTTATTTCTGTAAATGTACACTAGTTGGTGTTGATCAAACCATCTAAATCTACTACTTCTGTGCTTCTTCGTTCCAATCCTGTTATTAGATCATTAAACAATATGTTGTAACTAAACGATAACAACAAATGTAATATTATCCATATTCATTAAAAAATGTAGCTATACTATTGTTGACGTGAAATATTGTAGCTGTAAATATTTTGTGTTTTAGTGAATATTAAACTATTCTACAAATACTACATATAATTTTGTTGATTTTTTAGGGTTATGTACGCATTACTTTTTATGTCAAGTTTATGACAGCATTTTCATCACTTTCAGAATTGTGATATTCGATGTTGTAGCATGGTCGCTGATATTTGTTTTGTATTTGCACAGTTGTAAATATTGTAATTGAAAATACCTGTCAGAATGACTGGTCTACCAGTTATCGGCAGTTAGAATATGGCAGTCAGATGAAATGGACATGCTTACTAATCTAATAGAGTATGGCCTAATCTCGTTGGTTGATTTAAACACATTGATGGGCTACATAGCTCATCTCGATGTTTAAATCAACAAAGAGATGAGACCATACTAATATATTTGCTTATCAATTCCGTGATATTTTTAATAACATTTTAAATTGTTTGACATTATACACTTGTTGATTTGCTACTACCTTTACACATTTTGACTTTACATGTTTTACAATTCAAACTTTCTTTATTTTATTTACGTAATTACGTAATATATTATCCTAGGAAATCAATAATAATAGCTTGTATTTATATTGAGTTTTCATTCCTGTTTACTAACCGTTTTTGTCTATGATGTTCATTTTACGTTCATGTATTTACATGTTTTACATAGTATCAATAAATAAATTGCTTGTTTGATGTTGTGGTAACTTTGATTGATAATGATTGCCTAGATACATAAATAAGAGGGCGATAGTCATTAAGTTTTAATATAATACATAAACATTTTTTAATTGACATCTTTTACAATTATAATACTAAAAATGACAAAATTATATCTCTTTCGAAAAAATTTGAAACATTACTACAGTAACGTTAGCTTTAATTTATGAGATTTTTTTTTTTTTTAATAACGTTGTGTCTATGATGTTTATTTTACATATCATGTCTTCATACTTGTTAAATACATTATGTCAATAAATCCGTTATAATACATATGTGCTTGTTTGTTTTACATTGATTTCTATATTTCATAGACCTACATATTTATATCCATGCTATTTTGGTAACGTCAAGTTTTCACTATTCCACAAGTTCTTAACTATATACATTAAACATAAATATTAAAACCGATTATATACATTAAACATAAATAATAAAATATTAAAACCGATAAACAATATATATATAGTAGTGTGTGTTTCGGTGTTTCTATTGCGTTTCGGTTTCTCTGTAGTGTGTTTCGGTGTTTCGACATATATGAAGCATGGGTATTACCTGTATTTCATCCTTGGATCCGTGTGATACTCACGCATGCATTAATTTATTTTATTCTCATCTATGAAGCATGTGTATTGCCTGTATTTCATCACCTTGGAGTCCGTGTGATTCTCACGCATACATTCGCTTAATTATGACATCTATAAAGCATGTGTATTACCTGTATTTTATCCGTGTGATTCTCACGCATACATTCGTTTAGTTATGACATATATGAAGCATGTGTATTACCTGTATTTCATCCGTGTGATTCTCACGCATACATTCGTTTAGTTATGACATATATGAAGCATGTGTATTACCTGTTATTTCATCCGTGTGATTCTCACGCATACATTCGTTTAGTTATGACAATATATGAAGGGATGTGTATTAACTGTATTTCATGATTCGATCCGTGTGATTTTCACGCACACATTCGTTTATTTATGACATCTATGTAGCATATGTATTTACTTGTATTTCATCCGTGTGATTCTCACGCATACATTCGTTTACTTATGACGTATATGAAGCATGGGTATTACCTGTAATTTCATCCTTGGGATCCGTGTGATTCTCACGCATGCATTAGTTTATTTATTTCATCTATGAAGCATGTGTATTGCCTGTATTTCATCCTTGGATCCGTGTGATTCTACCGCATACATTCGTTTAATTATGACATCTATGAAGCATGTGTATTACCTGTATTTCATCCGTGTGATTCTCACGCATACATTAGTTTACTTATGACATCTATGCAGCATGTGTATTACCTGTATTTCATCCGTGCGATTCCCAGGCATACATTCGTTTACTTATGACATCTATTAAACATGTGTATTACCTGTATTTCATCGTTGGATCCGTGTGATTCTCACGCATACATTAGTTTACTTATGACATCTATCAAGCATGTGTATTACCTGTATTTCATCCGTGCTATTCTCACGCATACATTAGTTTACTTACGACATATATGAAGGATGTGTATTACTGGTATTTCATCCTTGGATCCGTGGGATTCTCACGCACACATTCGTTTATTTATGACATCTATGAAGCAATTGTATTTCCTGTATTTCATCCATGTGATTCTCACGCATACATTCGTTTACTTATGACAGATATGAATCACGGGTATTACCTGTATTTGTTCCGTGTGATTCTCACGCATACATTCGTTTACTTATGACATCTATGAAGCATGTGTATTACCTGTATTTCATCCGTGCGATTCCCAGGCATACATTTGTTTACTTATGACATATATGAAGCATGGGTATTACCTGTATTTCATCCGTGTTATTCTCACGAATACAATCGTTTGCTTATGACATATATAAAGGATGTGTATTTCCTGTATTTCATCCGTGCGATTCCCAGTCATACATTCGTTTACTTATGACATATATGAAGCATGGGTATTACCTGTATTTCATCCTTGGATCCGTGTGATACTCACGCATGCATTAATTTATTTATTTCATCTATGAAGCATGTGTATTGCCTGTATTTCATCTTTGGATCCGTGTGATTCTCACGCATACATTCGCTTAATTATGACATCTATAAAGCATGTGTATTACCTGTATTTCATCCGTGTGATTCTCACGCATACATTCGTTTAGTTATGACATATATGAAGCATGTGTATTACCTGTATTTCATCCGTGTGATTCTCACGCATACATTCGTTTAGTTATGACATATATGAAGCATGTGTATTACCTGTTTTTCATCCGTGTGATTCTCACGCATACATTCGTTTAGTTATGACATATATGAAGGATGTGTATTAAGGTATTTCATGCTTCGATCCGTGTGATTCTCACGCACACATTCGTTTATTTATGACATCTATGTAGCATATGTATTTCCTGTATTTCATCCGTGTGATTCTCACGCATACATTCGTTTACTTATGACGTATATGAAGCATGGGTATTACCTGTATTTCATCCTTGGATCCGTGTGATTTTCACGCATGCATTAGTTTATTTATTTCATCTATGAAGCATGTGTATTGCCTGTATTTCATCCTTAAATCCGTGTGATTCTACCGCATACATTCGTTTAATTATGACATCTATGAAGCATGTGTATTACCTGTATTTCATCCGTGTAGTTCTCACGCATACATTAGTTTACTTATGACATCTATGCAGCATGTGTATTACCTGTATTTCATCCGTGCGATTCCCAGGCATACATTCGTTTACTTATGACCTCTATTAAACATGTGTATTACCTGTATTTCATCGTTGGATCCGTGTGATTCTCACGCATACATTAGTTTACTTATGACATCTATAAAGCATGTGGATTACCTGTATTTCATCCGTGCTCTTCTCACGCATACATTAGTTTACTTATGACATATATGAAGGATGTGTATTACTGGTATTTCATCCTTGGATCCGTGGGATTCTCACGCACACATTCGTTTTTTTATGACATCTATGAAGCAATTGTATTTCCTGTATTTCATCCGTGTGATTCTCACGCATACATTCGTTTACTTATGACAGATATGAATCATGGGTATTACCTGTATTTGTTCCGTGTGATTCTCACGCATACATTCGTTTACTTATGACATCTATGAAGCATGTGTATTACCTGTATTTCATCCGTGCGATTCCCAGGCATACATTCGTTTACTTATGACATATATGAAGCATGGGTATTACCTGTATTTCATCCGTGTTATTCTCACGAATACAATCGTTTGCTTATGACATATATGAAGGATGTGTATTACCTGTATTTCATCCGTGCGATTCCCAGGCATACATTCGTTTACTTATGACATATATGAAGCATGGGTATTACCTGTATTTCATCCTTGGATCCGTGTGATTATCACGCAAATTTAGTTATTTATGACATCTATGAAGCATGTATATCGCCTGTATTTCATCCGTGTGATTCTCACGCATACATTCGTTTACTTATTAAATATATGAAGGATGTGTATCACCTGTATTTCATCCTTGGATCCATGTGATTCTCACGCACACATTCGTTTATTGATGACATCTATGAAGCATGTGTATTTCTGTATTTCATCCGTGTGATTCTCACGCATACATTCGTTGACTTATGACATATATGAAGCATGGGTATTACCTGTATTTCATCCTTGGATCCGTGTGATTATCACGCAAACTTTAGTTATTTATGACATCTATGGAGCCATGTGTATTACCTGTATTTCATCCGTGTTATTCTCACGAATACAATCGTTTGCTAATGACATATATGAAGGATGTGTATTACCTGTATTTCATCAGTGTTATTCTCACGAATACAATCGTTTGCTTATGACATATATGAAGGATGTGTATTACCTGTATTTCATCATTGGATCCGTGTGATTTTCACGCACACATTCGTTTATTTATGACATCTATGAAGCATATGTGTATTACCTGTATTTCATCCGTGTTATTCTCACGAATACAATCGTTTGCTAATGACATATATGAAGGATGTGTATTACCTGTATTTCATCAGTGTTATTCTCACGAATACAATCGTTTGCTTATGACATATATGAAGGATGTGTATTGCCTGTATTTCATCCTTGGATCCGTGTGATTCTACCGCATACATTCGTTTAATTATGACATCTATGAAGCATGTGTATTACCTGTATTTCATCCGTGTGATTCTCACGCATACATTAGTTTACTTATGACATCTATGCAGCATGTGTATTACCTGTATTTCATCCGTGCGATTCCCAGGCATACATTCGTTTACTTATGACCTCTATTAAACATGTGTATTACCTGTATTTCATCGTTGGATCCGTGTGATTCTCACGCATACATTAGTTTACTTATGACATCTATAAAGCATGTGGATTACCTGTATTTCATCCGTGCTATTCTCACGCATACATTAGTTTACTTATGACATATATGAAGGATGTGTATTACTGGTATTTCATCCTTGGATCCGTGGGATTCTCACGCACACATTCGTTTATTTATGACATCTATGAAGTAATTGTATTTCCTGTATTTCATCCGTGCTATTCTCACGCATACATTGGTTTACTTATGACAGATATGAATCATGGGTATTACCTGTATTTGTTCCGTGTGATTCTCACGCATACATTCGTTTACTTATGACATCTATGAAGCATGTGTATTACCTGTATTTCATCCGTGCGATTCCCAGGCATACATTCGTTTACTTATGACATATATGAAGCATGGGTATTACCTGTATTTCATCCGTGTTATTCTCACGAATACAATCGTTTGCTTTTGACATATATGAAGGATGTGTATTACCTGTATCTCATCCGTGCGATTCCCAGGCATACATTCGTTTACTTATGACATATATAAAGCATGGGTATTACCTGTATTTCATCCTTGGATCCGTGTGATTATCACGCAAACTTTAGTTATTTATGACATCTATGAAGCATGTATATCGCCTGTATTTCATCCGTGTGATTCTCACGCATACATTCGTTTACTTATTAAATATATGAAGGATGTGTATTACTTGTATTTCATCCTTGGATCCATGTGATTCTCACGCACATATTCGTTTAATGATGACATCTATGAAGCATGTGTATTTCTGTATTTCATCCGTGTGATTCTCACGCATACATTCGTTGACTTATGACATATATGAAGCATGGGTATTACCTGTATTTCATCCTTGGATCCGTGTGATTATCACGCAAACTTTAGTTATTTATGACATCTATGGAGCCATGTGTATTACCTGTATTTCATCCGTGTTATTCTCACGAATACAATCGTTTGCTAATGACATATATGAAGGATGTGTATTACCTGTATTTCATCAGTGTTATTCTCACGAATACAATCGTTTGCTTATGACATATATGAAGGATGTGTATTACCTGTATTTCATCATTGGATCCGTGTGATTTTCACGCACACATTCGTTTATTTATGACATCTATGAAGCATATGTATTTCTGTTTTCATGCGTGTGATTCTCGCGCATACATTCGTTGACTTATGACGAGACAAATAAAGTTTCTTTATTTCTACCAAAATCTATGTTCAGTAGAGTTCGTGAAATTCTAAAACTAGAAAAAAAGAGTAAAGAAACTTTAGAAGGGCTTCAGAAGCGTTTTAGGCATGGTTTCCTATCTGAAAGCAAACGATACTATACATAATGTTTAGCAGTGAGCTTAGCTCTATGCTCAACTTGACTTTGTATTGCTGCCCTGCTGGAATACCCCGCCGTTCAATGATACCACAATCAGTCACATACTAACAACGGCCCGACATGTCCCAGCACTACGCTTTATTTATGCTGAGCCTCAAGTAATGGAGTACCATTGTTATATAGTCTTTGGAATGGCCCAGCTGGGGACTGAACACACTATAGTCCAAAGTAGACCCAACTCCACGGTTTTGCATGATACACTAACGGTTTGTTTGTGTGTATGATGTTTTACGTCATTTTCAACACATGTAAGGTTATATATGACGGTCGCCTGTTTGTGGTGGAGACAGCAACCCACTTTTCAAGGGTAGGACCATAACTGTACACCTCCCGACATCCGTAAGAATCGACATTTTCTCACTTACAAGTCGGACTCCCAGTGGGATTCGAACTCGCAGCGGTGAGAGGCAAGAAGGTTTAAAACGACACGTCGTTAACCCCTCGGCCACGCAGGTAAGTATTAATTATCCAGTAGAAGTTGCTTCTTTACACACACGCTGTGGAGAGAATAAAGTTTACTCAACGCAAATCCATGTTCGGTAGACTCACTAAACATAACATAAAATTATATATAATAAGTGTCAATGTAATAAGGCTAAAGCCATGTTTTCTTTGCAAAAAAACATTTCTTACGTCCATATATTATGCGTATGTCTCTGTCAGTTATAAAACACACGAACTACCGTATGCGTCAAAAATGAACTAATCTAGGTTCAGTAGACATAGTTAACATAAACTAAAGACTCAAATCCACGAGCTAAAAGAGCTACAATGCTTTATAAGTATGAATTATCCATATAAGTTTGCTTAGTTACACTAATATATTGGGCCGAAAAAATGTAACTCTACCGAATACACACTAAACATATCAGAAAATCATACAATTATAATAATTATCAATGCAATTTACATACACACCTGTTTCCCTTATAAAAGGACTCTAAATCCGATCAAATATATGTGTGCGGTATGGATTTCAAGATTCAGATTTGTTGACCCTTATCAGATGCATTACGTAATAGTCATTAACGGCTTAATGGGATACCGCAATAATAATTATCGACACAGCGGGGTTATAACCATAAATCACGCAACTGATCGTGGTATCCCACGATTAATGGGCCGTTAATGACTATTACGTAATGAATTACGAGTCAACACATTTGCATACTGAAATTCATACCGCACACACTTATATTTGTCCGGATTTATAGTCCTAGTTTTTAAGCTGTAAATGCAATAAAATTCAGAGTGGGACGGAGATAAGGGTGGAAAATTACCACTTTTTTTGCGAGCATAAAATGTCTATATTCCTGGCAAATATCGCTTATACGAACACCATTTTAGTCAAAAATGAAAAAAATATCGAGAACCAACATTCAGTAAGGGAGACACCTCCTCTCAGTATTTCCACTACTCGGGACTTCGCAACTCGTATTAGGAGTACGTTTTAAACAGGCCACGCTAGGACTATGTTGAAAACAGGCCACGCTACGCCCCTGACACTGGCACATTAGTTTAGCCGGCTGGGGGTAATGAACGGTTTTACCTCTGTCAAGACTTAAGGATGAGATTCTTGATTTTTTTCTGTGCGTTTACACCTAATAATGTAATTTCAATCTCTCTGGGGTGGCTCTAAATAACCTATAATATGTTGATGAGCCGTAAACAAAATTCAGTTCAATTCAATTTCCTTATTTACTCATTATCTCACCACTCAATACGTTATAATAACAATTTTCACTCTCTCTTGATGTGTATGCTCTGGGGCGGCTCTAAATAACATGTAATGTGTTGATGAGGCGTTAAACGAAATTCAGTTAAAATTTAATTTCTGATTTAGTCATTATTTTACCATGCAATACGTTATAATATTACTTTCTATCTCTCTGCGGTATAGACATCAACTGAAGTCTATGCTCTGGGGCGGCTCTAAATGTCGTAGTATGTGTCGATAAGCCGTAAAACAAGTTTCAATTCAATTCAATTGACTTATTTAGTCATTATTTCACCACTCAATAAGTTATACAATCACATTCCCCTCATAGCAGTGGCGGCTCTAAATAACTTTTAATGTGTTGGTGAGCCGTTAAGCAATACTCAATTCGATTCAATTATTAAGTTATACTATCACATTCCCCCTCTCTATGGGTTGGCTCTGAATAACCAATACCCTACACTGTGTTGATGAGCCGTTAAACAATATTCAGTTCAATTACATTTACTTATTTAGTCAGTATTTCACCATTCAATAAGTTATAATACCACCTTCCACTTTCTCTGGGGCAGCTCTAAATAGCATACAGTGTGTTAATCAGCCATTGAAAAATATTCAGTTCAATTCAATTTCCCCCCTATCAATAATTTATAATACCAACTTCAACTGTATCTGGGTCGGCTCTAAATAACCTATACTGTGTTAATGAGCTGTTTAACAAGATTCAATTCAATTAAATTTACTCATTCGATCATTTTGGGTCTCATGTCGTCGATGTACCGAATGTGTTTTTACATGTGTGTATTACCTACATGTCATCTAGGGAGAGTACATGTGTGACATTCATCCGTTCTTTTATATGACATCTATGATGCATACATATTATTTCACATTGATACATTCGTGTGTTTTTTGTGAAACCTATGTAGGATATGTATTACTAACATGTCATATAGAAAAATGTAACTGTGATTCTCAGTTTATTTTTGAAATTCCAGGAAGCAGGTATATAACTTGTATTTTATCTAGGGAGAGTACTTGTGATTCTCACGCTTTTTTTTTTTGAAGCTAACATGTATCAAATGTATTACATGTAGGAAGAAAACGTGATTCTCATTTGTATTACATCTAAGAAAGTACGTATGATTTATATACATGCAATTGTTTATTTATGACATATAAGTAGCATATGTGTATTATATGTACTTTATCTAGGGGGAGTTCGTGATTTTCTCATACTTTCGTTTGTTAACTAGATCTATGAAGCATATATTTCATCATGGTTCCGTGTGATTTTCGCGCATACATTCGTTTATTTATGACATATTTGAAGCTTGTGTATTACCTGTATTTCATCCTTGGATCCGTGTGATTCTCACGCAGACATTCGTTTATTTACGACATCTATGAAGCATGTGTATTATTTGTATTTCATCTTATGATCCGTGTGATTCTCGAGCATACATTCGTTTATTTATGACATCTATGAAGTATATGTATTACCTATATTTCACCATTGGGTTCGTGTGATTCTCACGCATACTATCGTTTATTTATGACATCTATGAAGCATGTGTATTACTTGCTAGTATTTCATCCTTGAATCCGTGTACATTCGTTTACTCATGACATTTATGAAACATGCGTATGACCTGCATTTCATCCTTGGATCCGTGTGATTCTTACCAATACATTTGTTTACTTATGTCATCTATGAAGCATGTTTATTAACTGTATTTCATCATTAGGTCTGTGTGATTCTCACGCATGCATTCGTTTATATATGTCATCTATGAAGCATGTGTATTACCTGTATTTCATCCTTGTATTTCACCATTGTATCCATTATTCTCAAGCTTACATTCGTTTATTTATGACATCTATGAAGCATGTGTAGTACCTGTATCCGTGTGATTCTCACGCATACATTCGTTTATTTATGTCATCTACAAAGCATATTTATAACCTGTATTTCATCATTAAGTTTGTGTGATTCTCACGCATGCATTCGTTTATTGATGTCATCCATGAAGCATGTGTATTACCTGTATTTCATCCTTGTATCCGTGCATACAATCGTTTATTTATGTCATCTATGAAGCATGTGTATTACCTGGGTTTCATCCTTGGATCCGTGTGATTCTCACGCATACGTTCGTTTATTTATGTCATCCATGAAGCATGTGTATTACCTGTATTTCATTCTTGGATCCGTGCATACAATCGTTTATTTATGTCATCTATGAAGCATGTGTATTACCTGTATTTCATCCTTGGATCCGTGTGATTCTCGAGCATCTATTAGTTTATTTATGACATCTATGAAGTATTTGTATTACCTGTATTTCATCATTGGATCCGTGTGATTCTTACGCATACATTCGTTTATTTATGACATCTTTAAAACATGTGTATTACCTTTATTTCATCCTGGTCTGTGTGATTCTGACGCATACATTAGTTATGTCTTATTTGGCCTTTTATTCATCTTTAAAGCTGTTCTTTGTTTCTGTGTGTGTTTGTATTTCATCCTTGGGTCTGTGTGATTCTCGTGCATACATTCGTTTATTTATGACATCTTTAAAACATGTGTATTACCTTTATTTCATCCTGGTCTGTGTGATTCTCACGCATACATTAGTTATGTCTTATTTGGCCTTTTATTCATCTTTAAAGCTGTTCTTTGTTTCTGTGTGTGTTTGTATTTCATCCTTGGGTCCGTGTGATTCTCGTGCATACATTCGTTTATTTATGACATCTATGAAGCATGCGTATTACCTGTATTTCATCGTTGGATCCGCGTCATTTTCACGCATACATTCGTTTATTTATGATACATGTATCTATAAAGCATATGTACTACCTACATTTCACCCTTGTGTCCATGTGATTCTCACGCATACATTCGTTTATTTATTACATCTATGAAGCACGTGTATTTCACCCTTGGGTCCGTGTGATTCTCCCACATACATTCGTTTATTTATGACATCTATGAAGCATGTGCATTACCTGTATTTCATCCTGATCCATGTTATTCTCACGCATACATTAGTTATGTTTTATTTGGCCTTTTATTCATCTTTAAAGTTGTTCTTTGTTTCTGAGTGTGTTAGTGGTTGAATGCTACTTTTATTGTTCGATTTTTATATCTATATTTATTGATGACATCTATGAAGCATGTATTTCATAGTGGGTCAGCGTGATTCTCACGTACACAATCGTTTATTTATAACATCTATTTATGACATATATGAAGCCTGAGTATTACCTGTGAGCCCCATCTACACCATCGCGCGCGCACACACACACACACGCGCGCGCACACGCACGCATATGTAGCAACGAAAGCATAATTGTTGCCCCATCCTTCGTGCCACGTTTTATGTGGGTATATATTTTTTGTTTCAGAAGTTACACTGTGCACATATACTTTCGTGCCACGTTATATGTGTATAGTGGTAGATTCGGGCAAGGATTTGGGTAGATTTGGGTCGAGTTTTTGTTTCAGAAGTTACACTGTACACATATACTTTCGTGTAATATAATAAAGATTAGTATGTATTATGTTCTTCTATAGCTTATGCTTGTCTGTCAAGCGTGTGTGCATTTGTGTGTATGCGTGCGTGCGTGCGTGAGTAAATTGAAGGATTAAAACGTCCTTGACGCCCACCTTTAATAATATGTGTATAATTCAAATGTCAATTAATTTTGGTCGATGTAATTTCCATTTAGGGTTCACTAGAACAACATGGACAGACTATTTCCTTCAAAATAATTGTGCCTAGTAATAGAGCAAGATTGCCGTTGTCCCTTCAATTCTTCTCACATTTGTAATAGTTTTGGTAAATAATACACTGCTGCAATGTGACGACAACGTGATATATGGGTTAATGTCCCGCTGTGTCGATAATTACTATAACATGTATGACTGTTGTAATACACAGCTAAGTCCGTGATATATGGTCAAACCCCCGTTGCGTCGATAATTACTGTTACGCAATTAACTGTGGTGTCCGATTAGACAGTTAATCACCATTACGTAACAACACTGATAAGATTCTACAAATTTGCATATTAGATTTCATATAGCACACACTTATATTTGGCAGTATTATTATGCATGCAACTATGTTTAATATGTTTGTGAAACGATGCAACTTTTAATTGATAATGTATACGCACACTTAAACAATTTGTTAGTTTAATTAAGACCGTGGAGTTAGTTCTACTCTGCGAATATTTAGGAATATATTTATATATTATGTCACTACGTCTACTGCGACTAGATAGCATGTATATTACATGTACCCCTAATTTAGCTGATTTACCATCGTAATATTACTGAGCAATTGAACAAATCGACGTTACCCACACCCCACCCCCACCCTCCAACAACCACACAGCCCACCATCCACTCAACGCCCCACCTACTCCATCACGAGCGCACGCACGCACTCACGCATATGTAGCAACGCAAGCATAAGTGTAGTCCCAACGTGCCACGTTATATGTGTACAGTGGTAGATTTGGGCAAGGATTTGGGTAGATTTGGGCAAGGATTAGAGTAAATTTGGGTAAATATTTTTTGTTTCAGAAGTTACACTATACACATATACTTTCGTGTCATGTTATATGTGTATAGTGGTGGATCTGGGAAAGGATTTGGGTAGATTTCGGTAAATATTTCTTGTTTCAGAAGTTATGCTATACACATTATACTTTCGTGCCAAATCATATGTGTACAGTGGTAGTTTGGGCAAGGATTTGGGTAAATATTTCTTGTCTCATAAGTTACACTATACACATATACTTTCGTGCACGTTATATGTGTATAGGGGTGGATCTGGGCAAGGATTTGGGTAAATATTTCTTGTTTTAGAAGTTACATTATACACATATACGTTCGTGCCATGTTATATGTGTATAGTGGTGGATTTGGGCAAGGATTTGGGTAAATATTTCTTGTTTCATAAGTTACACTATACAGATATACTTTCGTGCCACGTTATATGTGTATAGTGGTGGATCTGGGCAAGGATTTGGGTAGATTTGGGTAAATATTTCTTGTTTCAGATGTTACACTATACACATATACTTTCGTGTCACATTATATGTGTATAATGGTAGCTTTAGGCAAGGATTTGGGTAGATTTGGGTAGATTTGGGCAAGGGTTTGGGTAGATTTGGGTAAGGATTTAGGCAGATTTGGGTGTATTTGGGTAGATTTGGGTATTTCGTGCCACCGCTTTTAGCTGACAATCTGCTGTCAAGGATGAGATTCTTGATTTAATCCACGCAATTACACCTAATAGTGTAGTTTCAGTCTCTCTTGGGTGGCTCTAAATAACCTATAATGATGAGTCATTAAACAAAATTTGTTTCAATTCTATTTCCTTATTTAGTCACCACTCAATACGTTATAATACCAAATTTCACTCTCTCAAGGGTATATATTAGACACCAGTTGATGCGTATACTCTGCGGCAGCTCTAAATAACCAGTAATGTGTTGATGAGCCGTTCAACAATATTCAATTATATTCACTTTCTCTAATTCAGTCATTATTTTTTCACCACGCAATATGTTATAATACCACCTTCAATATTCTGTGGGCGGCTCTAAATAACCTGCAAGAAGACACTTATGCGTAGCATCAGAGGACAGCGCAGGATATTTTCAAAAGGAGGAAACAAACATGTGTATTTATTTGCAAATTTTATTGTTTATACACTTTAAAGAGAATATATCAGGCTTTTCAAAGGGGTCTAGGTGTCTGACTTAAAATTGACAAATAATTATATTTTCTATTCTGAAGAGCCTAATTAAACTTAATGAATGAGCCTAAACATGGTCCCTTATTTGCAAAGGAATTGATTCGAACTGCACAGCAATATGTGCTATCCTAGGTTACGCACCAGGGTTAATTTCAGCAATTTACGTCCGATTCCGTCCTAGATATATGGCGTATTCAAAGTTTAAACCTTACCAATATGGTTCGAACATTATATTTTGATTGATATAAGTGTTTTATCATGAATCCGTCATGGAATGCAAAAGTTATTGAACGCTATATGACCTTTGTCCTCTGTCACGTGCTCCTCCATAGGCAGCATCAAAAACCAATAACAAATATAGGCTGTGCACTCAAAGCGTGCCGCCAATAATAATTATGTTGAAGAGCCATTAAACAAGAATCAGTTCAGCTCAATTTCCTTATTTAGTCAACACTCAATATGTTATAATACCAATTTTCACTCTCTCATGTGCATTGAGTGCATTCTCTGGCGTGGCTCTGAATAATCTGTAACGTGTTGATGAGCCATTAAACAAGGATCAGTTCAATCTAATTTCCTTATTTAGTCATTATTTCACCAATCAGTATGTTATAATACCACATTCCACTCTCTCAGGGGTATATATTAGACATCAGTTGATGTTTATACTCTGGGGCGGCTCTAAATAACCTGTAATGTGTTGATGAGCTGTTAAACAATATTCAATTGTATCCACTTTCTTTAATTCAGTCATATATTTCACCATGCAATACATTATAATACTATCTTCTACTTTCTCTGGTCGGCTCTAAATAACCTATAATATGTTGACGAGTGATTAAACAAGATTCACTTCAATTCAGTTTCCTTATTTAGTTATAATATGTTATAATACCAGTTTCCACTCTCTCAGGATGTGCATTTAAACAACATTCTGTTCAATTCAGTTTTTTATTTAGTCATTATATCATCACTCAGTACGTTAAAATACCACTTTTAATTAGTAGTATGTAACTTTTTGAGGTTTTCATTATGTATTTTCACATCAAAAAAAAAAAGAAAAAGAAAATATACTACAATTATACGTTAAATAACAGGACACATAATTATAAACTTAGTGGAATCTTATGTAACATGAAAAGTAATAGGATACAATATATACTATGACGACGAGCGGCAATAAGAATAAATATTGTAGTATATATGTTTATTTTAATTCAATGCATTAGAATTAAAGCATCTTGTGTAAAATTAATTGTGAGTTCAATTTGGTGTAGCAAAGGCAGAGAACGAAATGGAAAAGTGAAATGAAGATGCAATGTTTTTATTTGTTTTAAATGTTTTAAAATAAACGTGCAGTTTAAGTGCTTTGCTTTAACCAAGGAAGAGCTATATTCGCTATTTTTATATTAAGCTTAACGAGCTGGACGGCGAACTGAAAAAAACTTCGCTAAAACCGACAATTCGCTATAGCTTAGTTCCGGCTATATGTATTCTTAAAAGTCTGACTTTTGACTAAAAATATTGTTCCAATGCACAATTATATAAAAACCCACTCTGAATATGTCCATACGTATGAATAATTACAATTTACATACGGTATTAATATGATCAAATGTCTATATTTTTTAAGTTCATGCTGTACAAAAACAACATTATTGATGTGCACAACTAAAAATTGTATGTACAACTCTGTAAGTGTGTCAGGACTCTGCCAAGACTTGAACCTGGATTTCTTTTCTCGAAAGAAAGGTGTGTTTCTTTACACTACAGAGATCGCCCAGACATCACAAAAGAGTGTTCAAAACTAGGCAAAACAAATAAACATTTAGATTAAAACCTTTTCAAACTAAAACTATCACTGAAGTTTTTTAATACCCCTGCAAATGCATACCCCACAACTATATGCGCATCTCCACTTCAAACTGATGCTTCTCACAAAGATTGGCAAAAATCCATATATATCTATAGGACTTATGGAGAAATAGCGAACAAAATAATTTTTCTAAGAAAAAGATTTAAGGGGCCAGAATTGACATCAAACACCACTGAACCAAAACCCCACTATGATGTGCGTATCTCCATATGATGCACGTTTCTCACACAGTTTGTTGAAACCCCATCAGGTGCATGGTTATAGTAGTTTCAGAGGACTAGTCGCTACAAGTTTTCATTATATAACTCTATGTAAACAAAGATGGCCGCTGGCGGCCATGTTTAACGTCAAATCACAATAATTTTTGACAAGGATCAACATCATAGATGGTCGCTGGCGGCCATGTTTAACGTCAAATCAAAATAATTTTTGACAAGGATCAACATCATGACTGTCATACTGATCATTTTAGAAAGAGTCCCATATCAATATCACTTATAGTTTTCAGGAAGTAGTCGCTACAAACTTTTATTTTGAAAATCTATTTTTAGCCATGGCGGCCATCTTGAATTTTCGGCCGACCTGAAATTTTGCAAGGATCAATGAGACATCAAGAGCAACATTCCTGTGAAGTTTCATGAAAATCAGTAGAGTAGTTACAGAGGAGTAGTCGCTACAAGTTTTTACTAGATAACTATATATATGCAAACAAAGATGGCTGCTGACAGCCATGTTTAACATTGAATCAAAAGGATTTTCGACAAGGACCAACATTATGTCATGCTGATCATTTTAGAAAAAGTCCCATATCAATTTCACTTATAGTTTTCAAGACTACAAACTTGTTTTTTTTAAAATCTATTTTTAGCTGTGGTGGCCATCTTGAATTTCCGACCAACCTGAAATTTTGCTAGGATCATTTAGACGTCAAGGGCAACATTCCTGTGAAGTTTCATGGAAAAATCCGTCGAGTAGTTTCAGAGGAGTAGTCGTTACAAGTTTTTACTAAATAACTCTATGTCAACAAAGATGGCCGCTGGCAGTTATGTTTAACGTCGAATCAAAACGATTTTCGACAAGTACCAACTTCATGTCATGCTGATCATTTTAGAAAAAGTCCCATATCAATATCACTTAAGAGTTTTTAAGAAGTAGTCGCTACAAACTTGTATTTTTAGATTTGGCGGCCATCTTGGAATTCACATTAACATGAATTTTTCAACTAGACTTCATGGGCAACATTTCTGTAAAGATTCATGAAATCCATTCAGTAGTTTCAGAGGAGTAGTCACTACAAAAATAAAGTTTACAGACGTAAGACGGACACCGCACCACAGCATAAGCTCTGGTGATCTCTGATCAGTAGAGCTGTTTGTAAACCATCCACCCGTCCGTCTGTCCATCCATCCAATCTATCCTAATAAAAGTTATTGCATGGAAACCAAAATATGACCTGGCAACAGAGGGATGCTCATACTAAACACTAAATGCCTCCACATCTGCATTGCAGACTTGCCATAATATAAAACACACTAAATTACTGTTTTTATTTACTAAAATCACTCTGACATTGAAATAATTTAAAACATAAATCTGAAAATTACCTTTTGGAATAGGAAATAGTAAATTAATAATTAGTAGGAAAATATGAATATTTACATTATGCTTGGACGCGAATTCATGATCACGCGAATAAATCACAGACCCGGTGATGCGCGAACTTAAAGTCACGCAGAAATAATGTGATTTACAGTATTCATGAATAAATATTCATCACTCTGTATTCGTGATATGTATCATAATCGCCAGCTCTTGTATTCGTTACTGCCCTTAGAGTCCGGAAAATATTTATTTTGTCAATTATATTTCATCGGGCATATCTATGCAGGAAATTCTGGTGGTTTGGTGAACATTTTGCAAGAATGAAGCAAGATACACATGTCGTAGCGGAGACCAGATGTGACCTATATTTCTATATAGAAGATCACAGTAACCTGAAATTTTGCATGATGTTAGATCTATGCATATAAGGAACACAATGGTGGAATTTGGTGAAAATCCTGCAAGTAATGAAAAAAATATAAATAAATAAATGTTGTACGCACAGACAAACGAATGAATGGATGCACATACACCGGATCGGTAAATAAAATTACCGCATTTCCGCTTACAGTAGCACTTGGAAGATATATATATGCAAAATGAAAAGGGGGCAGTCTCTTATTAGTTTTTCCTTTTTTTTATATTAATTTAGGGTTATATCTGTACTTAAAAGCAACTATGGCCAGACTGTATACCCCAAACTGAGCCTCAAATGTCATAACACTACATCTTGTCTTTTTATTTTACAAAAGATCGAAAATGTATTGAATTTTGAAGATGTTTTGAATTTTTGAATTTTCTAAGAAGGCATGGTTTCTAAAAAAAAAGGTGGGGGTGCTTTTATTAGGGGAAATATGGTAGATGAAAAATGTTTTGATAGAATGATGATGAAAAAAGTTTATGACATTTTATGTTATAGAACTTGGGGCTGAAACTCGACCCCATCCCATGCCAAAAGGTTTTCCCCTCTTTTATTGAATAAAATTCTCCTCAGTCTCTAAAACAAGAGGGCCAAGATGGCCCTGAATCCATCACCTTAATGAGGCAAAATATAGCATTTTAAACTAAATCAAGGGCCGTTACTTCGCTGTTACAGGTCCGATCTGGTTGTTTTTCGAACTTGTCCGTGCTTTCATTCAGATATTAGCAATCAGATAAAGTTTGGTAAAGATCAGATGAAAAATGAAGGCCTTATAGTCTTAATGAGGAAAAATATAGCATTTGTCCAATAGAGCTAAAAATCAAGATTCAAAAAGAAAGAAAAAAACAAATGTTTACCTCCAGTGGGATTTGAACCCACAGCTTTTAAGCTTCCCAGTGCAAGAAGTAATTCAAAGATTTTTGTATGGTGGGCATCATGGATGTCACATTTAAAGGGACACTGTCCGTAACTTTTAGCTTATAAAACACCCAATAATTATGTTCGCAAACATTATACATTATTCAATATTTACTAATTAAAAGCAAGATTGTTTGACAGAATTCAATCGCGGTACAAAATAAAGCAAATCCACTTCATGGGTTTGAACTCGCAGCTCCAACTCCGCAGTAAAACTAAGTGTGCTTGAGCGTTAAGTTGTCGGAACTCGCTCCCGACTGAGCTAAGCGGGCTATACATATTACACAATACAAACTATTGTGAAAACCTAATGCGCTATGGAAGCCACGTGAATGCACAAAAGGTAAACATTGTGGGTCCCACTTTATTTACATTTAATAATTAAAACTTTTTTTTTTTCAAACTCACGAATGTTTTCCTACATACTTCTTAGGGTCTATCCTCATGTTTTCATGTATACATTTCAATGAAAAAAAGTCAGACAGTTATTTTGTTATGCTCAATATCTGCTTACTTACGGACAGTGTCCCTTTAACTTGTTTTAACAAATTTGAAAAACATTCATATAAGGCCAATTAAAATTATACCTGAGTTTACTGTAACCCGACCGACCCTCTGAAAACACCCCCGATTCCTTTTTATTTTATTGAAAAAAAAAGTATATAAAAATTAAAAAAAAAAAAAAAAAAAAAAAAAAAAAAAATGTTAAAAAAATAATGTTCATTAGATCACGGTGCAATTTTCAATTTCGCGATGCGGTTTTGAAAGCGTGTGAATTTCACGGTATACTGTGCACAGAACTGGTATAAAACAGTCAAAATGGCATCTCCCAGTGCTGTTTTGGCTGTACAGTTTCAAAAATGTCGGCACATGGAAGCGCTAATGTTATGGCGTGCACTCTCCATAAAGAATCGATTGTTGAATTGTTTGACAAGTACCACAAACAGGTCAGTAAATGCCCCGAGTTCCAGGCCACCTGTCGTAAGTTTGTTTCTAAAACAGTAATATTAATGTGCCTGGCATCGACTACTACTGCATTATAACTTCTTGAAGAAGTACGCCGTTCCATAATAATTTTCTGAACTCAACCTCAATATAGGCTCATAATAACTAACATGAGAAATTTATAAATATTTATTACTTTCTGATGTTAGAGAAGTAATATACATGTAAGTTAACACTTTTACAAAACTATTCAAATGGTCAATTAACATTTGACATTATAACTTTGAATATTTTTTTAGCTGTCTGGGAGGCAAGAACTGCTCTTGGTTACATGTATGTCAACCGCAGAAGTTGACTAACCTGTGGGTCCCCCATTCTTCCTGACGGTCATATACCGGTATTCAGGAAGAGCATGGAAGTCAAGTCACTCATAACATTTCAGGCCCCACTGGAGATCACACTGTATGGAGCTAGACTGATCCCAGCCGACTCATGTACTCATTACTGTTGGAGCTGACCCTCTTTCGGACTTGCAGAAAACATTTAAAACTGTTTTACCCCTTGTAATAATTGCAAGTGTTTGGGAAAAGAGCCAGTTGTTACCAGGCCTTTTGGGAAACAATAAAACATACACAATTTCATATTGTTATCTATTGTAGTTTTTAAAATACCACATTTTCCCATTCATCAAAGCTCATCGCCACCTTAAATGTAACTTCGCCAAAAAATAAAATAAAAAAATAAAATAAAATAAAATGCCTACCTACCTACCCTATTTTTTTCAGCAATGTTACATCAACACACAGGTATAATTTTATTTGGCCTAAGGATCATCCATGTGAAGTTTGGTCAAGTTTGGCCAAGCTGTTTCTGAGAAGAAGATTATCCCTATATACATGATATGTCTATGTAAAACATGTGACCCCTGAGGCGGGGTCAAATGTGACCCCAGGTTCACTATTTGAACAAGCTTGGTAGAGGACCAGAAGCTTATAGTAAATGCAAAATATTAAACCTCTGGCTCTTGTAGTTTCAGAAGATTTTTTTTTTTTAAATATTTACATTTGACACCTGTGGCGGGGCCAAATGTGACCCAAGGGTATCATGGCCTTAGATTCCCCGTGTACAGGAAGTAATTTAAAGATTTTTCTATTGCGACCATCTTGGATAACGTGTTTACCTAATTTTAATAAATTTGAAAAACATTCACCTAAGGATCATCCATGTGAAGTTTGGTCAAAATTGACCAAGTTTGACCAAGCTGTTTCTGAGAAGATTTAAAAAAAATATTCCCTATATTATGTCTTTGTAAAACATGTGACCTCTGGGGCAGGCCAAATGTGACCCCAGGATCACCATTTGCACAGAACCATAATCTTATGGTAAATGCAAAATATTAAACCTCTGGCTCTTGCTCTTGAGATTTTTTAAAAAAGTTTTTTTTCCTAGATACAAGTCTATGTAAAACATGTGACCCCTAGGGAGGGGCCAAATGTGACTCCAGGGTCACCATTTGAACAAACTTGGTAAAAGACCATAAGCTTATAGTAAATGCAAAATATTAACCCTCTAGCTCCAGTGTGTTTTGGTTGGCTGTTTTTGTAGCCATTATTGGGCTATATTCCATGGTGCAATGCCAAAACATTTCTTTTTCCCCCATATTTTGAGACAAAAAATCCCAATTGAAAGGGAAAAAAAAAGCTTTAATGTACTGAGAACGTAACACTTTTAAATGCGTCTGTTGGCTGAAAAGAGTATTAAAGAAACAATTATTAAATGGAAGTTTTACTGTATTTTTTCCAATTTTATGAAAAATCGCGCTAAAATTAACTATCGCTACGGTATGTGTTATGTTCCCAAAGTATAGAAAAAAACACTGGGCTTTTGTAGTTTCAGAGAAGATTATTTTTTTCCCTATATAAGTCAATGTAAAACTGTGACCCCAGGGACGGGCCCAATTTTACCCTAGGGTCACCATTTGAACAAACTTAGTACAGGACCATTATAAGCTGATGCTACATGTACATGTAATACATGAAAGCTCTGCGCTTTATGGTTTCAGAGAAGAATATTTTTTAAGTCTTTTCCTATATAAGTCTAGGCAGGGATCACTCTAGGCCGCGATTCCGCGATATTCTCTCATTAAAATCTCAAAAATCGCATGAAAAAAAGACAAATGGAACAAATTGTCGCATCGAATTCGGGAAATCCATTTTCACCATTTCGGTTCGTAATGCAAATATATTGATTTATATTTTATTTCAAATCTCAAGTTAATTTGTTCAGATCCAATTATTCGCGATTAAAACATAAAATTAGAAAATATCAAATTTTTCGAAAACACATCAAAAGGAGATTGTTATGTTTGTAAACCTCCGGTTCGCTTTTGCTTCGCGGACCCGGCGGTGTCAAAGTAAATCGATTGATTATGAATAAACATGGCCATTTTTATAATAATCTATCAACTTCTAGTCATGTCTGACCATAATCCCCCGATCTATAATGACGTGATTAACTATGTACTGGTGCAAACAATTAACTTTGAATCCGAAATTTTTGGTGAAAATGGTGAATGTCTCATTAAAATCAAGCTAATGGGACATTTTGTCTCATTGAAATTCAATCCTAGGGTCATCCCTGCTAGGCCAAAAACAAAAATAGGTCTGTTTCTGGTATTTTGTTCCAGAAAATGAGGGTAGGTCGGGAGGATTTTTTTATTTTTAGAATTAATCCTTACTATACTAAATTCAAATCAATAACATCGAAAGCATGTTTTCTTGGAACATATTACATAATACGAGTGTGCCACAACACTAATACATGCCTAAAACATGTTGTGCCCTAAACGGTTTAGGGTCAGGGCCTTAAAAATAGGGTCGGTCGGAAGACCAGAGACAACTTTTTTTTTGGCCCTATGAAAAACATGCAAAATCTCAATATACAAACTGGATCCCCAGGGCACGGCCATTTTTGACCCCGGGGCATGGCCATTTTTGACCCGGGGGACTCGGGGACTTTTTTTAAACAAACTTGATAGTCTAGGTGTTGGCGAACATTTTAAAAGAAAATCTGTCGAAATCTGTCCAGCAGTTCTTGAGAAGATTTTTTAAGGTTTCAACCATATATGATAATGGTGGCCATCTTGGATGTCGCGCTGCACTAATTTTAACAAATCTAAAAAGTATTCATCTAAGGGTCATACATGTGAAGTTTGGTCAAAATTGATAAAATTCCTAGCATTTATTTCTTCTTATTATTTTACATATATTATCAATATAATCACCAGTTAGTAATATGCAACAACAACTCGCTTTATAATATTCTTATAATTAATATATAGTGCGCTATTTCTCCATAAGTCCTATAGATATAGGTGGCCCAACCGTCCCTATTTTTAAGAGGCCGACCCTAAAACCTTTTATGAAAAACAAAACAAAACAAATAATTAAAAAAAAAAATTGTTCTGACCAATGATTTATCACAATATATCGAGGTAAACAGACATCACAGAGAAATTTTCAGTTGTATCATCAACTTGTATGGGGTTTATGAGATAATACATGTAAAATCTCACAATATCTTGCTCCAAAAAAAAAAAAAAAAAAAAAAAAAAAAAAAATACCGACCTACCTTATTTTGTTAGAGCATGCAATAGGAAACACACCTATTTTTGTTTTGGCCTTAGTTATAAAGTGATCATATCATAAAGGTGACGGCACACGTTTTTAAAAAATCATAATTGCCATGTGTCTCTTTAAAGTAGCAATCCTGCCAACAGTAAAATTTTACATTGTACTTCATTTCTAAAACTACTGGCGACAAGGTATATATTAATCTGAGCATTCTCTAACCTTACCTGCAGCACTTTTTACGATTTTGATATTTCATCTGGCTGTGTACAAAAGCCACAAAAAAAAAGAAAGAAAAAGACATTTAGTGTCACTCAGAGAATGCTCGGATTAGTTATATATATGACTTATGCATACTGAGAGGCCAAACTCTATATACACAATATAAAGATTAAAACAGTTTTAACCAACTAGACTGAAATCCGAAACTGGAGCGTCGAATTAAAAGTTACCATCTCATTTTACGCAAGTGGAGCGCTGTGGTCTAGTGGTAGACGTTGGACCCATGATCGTAACGCTGTTGGTTCGATCCCCGTCATTGCCATATGCGTTGTGTCCCTGAGAAGGACACTTTATCTGCATTTGCTTAGTACTGGTTCTACCCAGGAAGACATCGAGAGTGATTCATATAAGTTCATGGAGATTTCGTTACAATCGATTTGAAATAAATAAGTTTAAACTAATTTTTTATACGCATATTCGATTACGGGTGTTTTTAAAACCTGTGAATAAACCTTTACTTTTAATTGGCACATATACATTATTATATAACTTGAACACTTGCATAGAGTTTTGATACAAGGTTATGAAGTGTAATTTTACAATTATCTGGTGAGTTAGTTTAATTAAGCAGTTTTTATGATGTGAGGTGAATTTGCCTTTTCTTTGCAAACTCGGGCTAAAAAAGTACTGGAACTAGATATGCCCAGGTTACTGTATTTTTTTTGCTTTTCTCATTTGTACATATGCTTAAATGCTATGTTTGCAGGATTTAAGAGGTGTGTGTGTGTGTGTATGTGTGTGTGTGTAAGGTGTGGGTGACGGAGTCGTGGGGGCGTTAGTAGTGTGCTGTAAGTAATATTTCTAGCATAATTTTGCGAGTATATGCAATTTAAACGGGTTCTCGGGGGTCGTAGGCTTGAGAGTGCAGTATAAATCGCATATGAGAAAAACATGCTATAAATGTTTTGTAGAGCCATTTATCCAAGTACGCGCGTGCAAGAAGTTTTAGGGCGTTGCAGTTTTCAGTATTTAGTAAACATAACAACTCGATCCAATCAAGAAATAGCATTATCACGTGGCATGAGCAGGACCCATGTTTTGATTATTGCAGCCAACCGCCTTTGTATATTATTGGGCAAGTGCAATGTCAAGGAGTGCTGTTTTGGTAATGGTATAGTCGTTTTGACTGACAGGTTGTGTGTAAAGATTACAACTGTGCACGCATAAAACTCAGTAGACAACTGCCGAATCTGCCATTTATAGCACGGCTGAAATATACCGGCATTTATAGCACGGTTTAGGTGCAGACCTTCATGTTTATGAAACTTATATCATAAGCAAGAACAAAGGAAAACCATTAGAGCTACGGTACAATATGCAATTATGGCCTTTTTCATATTTGGTAAGCATCATGCAGCAATATTCGGATATTAAAAAAAGTTGCACTTAAGTCCAATTTATTTTTAGCCAGGAAGTTTGGGTGGGGACATGTTCATGAAGTAAACCAAGTGGGAAAAAATGTGGCCAGTGCGGGACTCGAACCCGGGACCCTTCGCTTACAGGGCAAGTGCTCTACCAACTGAGGAAACCAGGCCACCGGGTAATCAATATCACCACACTCATATCCCTTTTAACAGCCACCCCAGTTCTTCCAGACCCCCGGTCCCGCATTCACCATGCTAACCCACATTCACCGATTTATCATTGTCAGTGAAATAAACCAAGGGTAAAAACTGCGGCTGGTACGGGACTAAAACCGAGGCCCCTCGCTTACCGGGAGAGAGAGTTCTCTACTGTAACCAACTGAGCTAACCGCCCCCCCCCCCTTGCCCCCATGGTATATGTGCAATACATATACTGATTTACTGGCATTCCCACTACCCCCCCACCCCCGCATGGTACCTTGCCCCCATGGCATGGTATATTTGCAATGTATATATACTGGCACTCTATCAAAAAAACTATGGCTCCCCCCTCCACCCCCGGTCCCGGGTCGTTTCGCACACTTTCCCGTTCGCGCATCGGTTATTTCGCACATCGGTCGTTTCGCACATCATTTTGATAGTCGTTTCGCCCACTAAGTCGTTTCGCCCATCATCTATCAGGTATTGTATTTGATTGTGAATTGTGAATGAGTTTTTATTAACCTGTGAATAATAAATTAAGGGAGAATCATAATGATATTTTTGTTGTTGTTATTGAATGTTGAATGTTTGTTTATACTGTTATATTATTTACACTAATTATATATTATCTGTCAAAAAAAAGTTAAAATTATTCATAACTGTTATCATACTCATAACTGTTGCCGCCAAATGTATTGGCGAAGAACATATATACATAGGCTGGCCGTACCAACAATTTCTACAGATTGTTTATATTTATTTTGCATATACTCTATATTGATAAATTATCTTTATTTAAGGGGGAATTGACCCATTCGAATATTTAAGGGTACGCATATGAACTATATATATTTGTAAATTTGAAGATATTTGGACTTGAATCTGAATTTTGTTTTGTCCTCGTGAGAACAAGATTTTAATAATAACGTCTCAAATATGGCTATATATGTTTGACGTTTTTCATAAAAGTCGCGTTGCACTCAGTTGTCAACGTTTTTAGCATCACAGAGTGTTAGTTTAGTCACATACAATTATATTTTATATCACACTGTTAGTCTTGACGAGACCTTTCATCTTATATATAAATTGTATCATTTAAATTAGGATGTAAACTATTATTTAAAGAATTTCCTATATCTTTCACTGCTATGCTATCTTTCTCTTGCTTTTTACCAAGGAGCAATATAGAGCAAGGAATTTTGAGAAAAAAACAATGTTAATGCCATTTATCTTTTATATGGCTGGATAAAAAACTGCACTATTTTAGTATATTTTAGAGAATTTAATTTCCTATCGGAATTTAAAATAAAATTTGCTGGTCATCGGAATATTTGGTTCAGTATACTTCCTTTATTGGCCTCAAACCTCTTTGGAAAATAAAAACATTAACATAACGACGTCGACGTTATTTATATTAAAATAATGTATATTGTACATGTTGGTGATATATCAATAATTATTTTTAAATAATCGACTTTCCATAGTATAATAGTGATAGTAACCTGCTAGGCGGAATGTACATGCTATTCAACATAAATTGTTGGTGAGTTTGTAGGGTTTTCCTACATTTAGCTTCGCATGAAGTGAAGCCCAGCACATTATAGTACACATATCGTAATAAGCTTCTCGAAACGAATTGAATTGAATTGAATTGGGGTTTTAAGGCGCACCAACACATGAAAAGGTTATATCGCGCCTAATAGGCATGAACATGCCAGGCTGTTCTTCCATGTACATCGAGATAAAATATGGAAAATGGGCCTAGAACCTTCTCACCCTGAACTGCAGAGTTGCTGCAAATTCTATCGTAGAAACTCCATTTACGCTGGAGCCACGTTATTGTTTTTCTGCCACTGCTCTTTTGATGCGAGCGAAATAGCACCTGAAACAATGCAGGGATCATGATGAAGACCTTTAATGAACATGAACAAAAAATGATAAAATGAACATGATTTTGGGGGGGATTCTACCCCTCTGCCTACCCCTCCAAAGGGATCTGCAGTGGCCCTATTCTTTGCCCCGTGACCAAACGGGGGCCCCCGGCAACCACACGGGTATCTTCAAACAACTTTAAGTTTTACAACATTATGATAAATAGTTTGGTAACATAGCGAAATGGTGTTGCAAATCCCAAAATAATGTCGAGATCAGCGAGGTACCAAGCTAAGTGTCCCTCTTGAAGACATATTTTCGCATATTTATATGTTTAAGAAACTAACCGCCAAATAATGGCAAAATTACACTACACAACCGTTTATCAAAACTCTATCCAGGTATTCAGGTCATATAATAATGTATATGTACCAATTAAACGTATAGGTTTATTCACGGGTTCTTTCAATAATTGTGTTATTGAATATGCGTAAATGAAGTATGACTTGGTAACTATTAATTCGGCGGTCCAATTTCGTTGTTTGGTATGGCTGGATAAAACCATTTATAGTGTGTCTATAGAGTTGGGATTTAAAAATATGTAAGTTGTATATATATGTCGGTGAAGTACATGAAGAATTTCCGCAAATGAGATTGGGTTTTATTGCTTAAAACATGTTACCAATGTATACATTATTAAACAACGAATAAGCAGCTGAACATTTACAAAAAACTGATATTAACATGCATGATAAAAACAATTTAAGAATTAAATACGTTTGATGCTGTATCCATTAACTTTCAGATATCATCTTGACGTAAGTTGTGGTGTTTTGTTTCAGTAATACAGACATTATCGGAACAAAAATGTGTGCTCGTAAGATAGAATGATGACTGCAATAACCTTAAACATTCAGAACATATTTGGGGATAATAACTGCAAACATCGGATTGCAAGTATGATGTAATTAAATCTTAACTTAATAATATAGAGTTGCGTGACAGATATCATCTGACACAATGATAGGACGCCTTATGAAATACTAAACCATCTGAAATATTTGGGAAATTCCCCTACATCATTGAGGTAATAAGACTTCACTTATTACTTCACTGCCTACATCTATCTTCCCACCTGCATGTTACTGTATTACGCTACATGTTCAACAATAAACACGCAACTAAAATATATATTCCCTTCAATATAGCAATGAGACAGAAGAACACAGTAAAATAGCAAATAATTTGAGGATTTTTGAAAAGTGTGTGTGTTAGTAAATGAGCCGACAGATGATTCTTGACGTATTTTGCATATGCCAGTATGGTATTTAAATATTTGCATGTACTTACATAAACATATTGTTTAAAAACATTTTCAAATATAAGAAAGTATGGAAAGCCGTTTGGTTTTTAGCGGGGGTCCCAAACGGCTTTCCATAAAGAAAGACAATTTAAAGGGAGTAAATCAGGTTTTCAAAGGGGTCTAGGGGTCCGACTTAAAATTGACAAATGATGATATTTTCTGTTTTAAAGCGCCTAAACATAAATGAATGATCCTAAAAATGACCCCTTAGTTACAAGGAAATTTATCCTGTACAGTAATACGTGCTATCCTAGGTTACGCACCAGGGTTAATTTCAGCATTTTATGCCCGATTCAGTCCTAGCTATATGGTGTATTCGAAGTTTATACCTTAACAATATGGTTCGAACATCATACTTTGATGGATATAAGTATTTTATCATGAATTGGAACATTTTTATAATTTAAGATATTTCTAGAAAAATCCTGATGTACTCCCTTTAACAACACTGCTTAAAATCAAAATAATCATCTGTGACAAAACATGTGTATTACACTTTACCATGGATTATTACCGAAATCACTTTTGAGATTGCCAAACGTGTACGTTTGGAACAAGTTTTGTTCCCCTGCGAGCATACTGGTAATTGTTTAGCAAACGAATATGACCAATGACATATAGACTCGATACGAAAATCATGCTGTATTACTGCGATACGACAACTTTTGGATTTTTTCTTCAGATGGCGGGAGGTATACAGTACTGGTTCTACCTAGTAAACAATACGGTGATATGTCTCTACCACAAAAACATCGACCGTCATATATGGCCTAACATGTGCTAAAATTTACGTAAAACACCTTTCAACCAAAACAAAACCAATTACAAACAAGATATCCGGATAGATAGACGGACGGACGGACAGACAGGGACAGTCAAGTGAACAATTTTTTTGAAACTCAGTCTCCAATGGCCTGAAATATACACAAGAAAGCATGATTTGGGATGTTGCAAAAAAATAGCCACTCGTGGCTTACGCCGTTCATCATATATTAGGCCGTACCAATAAAAAATCCATGGGTACGCCCCTGAATATATATATTCAGGCTTAAAAAAAATTATATATATATATATAGATAGATATTTTATTCAAACATAAGGCATTACGCCCAACAGTTCACATGCAAATAGTACATACATATAAACATGTATATGAAATACACACAACATTTTCCAGTTAATGACAATTTGTCTAATTTCATAGGTGAGTTTCAAGATCATCTGTATATGTTACTAGTTAAAAAGTATTTGACAACTATTAAGTATATAAGTGTTTAATATATATTTTTAAATTAATGTTCCTAAGTACTGATCAGAACACATTTATATCTGTGGACATAAATGGAGAAAAGTGATATTTATTTATAAAACATGTCGTCTCTTCTTTTAAAACTTTTACAAATGAAAACGGACAGTTTCTTTAATAAACTCTTGTTTTCTGTTGTCATAAGTTCAATAAATTTTGGTATGTTTGGTCGTTTCCAAAAAATATTTGTTAAAATATTCTTTTCTAATATCTTGATATAGTGAACACTCCAATACAAAGTGAAATTCGTCTTCTAGTATATTACATATCTGGCATTTTCTTTCGGATCTTGGTGTTTTATTTGGTCTATGCCATCGACCAGTTTCTATTTCTAACCTGTGACTAGAGACTCTTAGTTTTGTAAAAAAAGCTCTAAATTTCTTTATATTTAGTACATCTAGATAATACTTAAACCTGAAATCTGATATTATTCTGTATGTACTAGCTCTAGTGGAATCCGATAATTCAGCATTCCAATTTTGTATAAACATACCTTTAATTCGTTGCTTAAATATATTAATGAAATACGTTATGTTTTCTACTCCTTGAGAATACCAAACTTCATTAAATCCTGTTCGTTCCAATAACCCTTTAACTTGAGATGCCCAGTTTAATTTGTTTGGGTTTACAATCAGATCATCTAACATAACATTATACAGCTGCTTCTTCTATAATAATTCTGCGGCAAATCGTTCGCACACGTATTGATACGTTTTATATTAAGATATAATTATTATTAGTCCTACGCAAGGTGTATTAAGCGTCATGTATCAATTCACCGTTTGTCGTATAAACCACGTGTAAATCCGAAGAAAAACAACGAAATCTCAGCTCTATATATTAACACGAACTTCAATAAAAACGTATTAAAAGTTAACAATTACTGTCTTTAAATAGAAAATAATCAACAAAACATGTCAGCAACTTAATTTCAAGGACAACTAATGAGTATTATTAGACTGAATTTAGCACGAAGACGCATGCGCAAAGACACGCGAAGACACAAAATGCGTTAACTTTAATTGGCAATTTTGCATAAAATTTACACAATTAACAATTAAAACTATGACCGATTGCTAGTAAATAATATTATTGATATTTAAGTTGGAATATTTGTATTAATACTGCCATTCTCGCAAAGTAATAGGCCCATAACTGAAGGCTACACTTGTTGAAATATCGCAACATTTTGAAATATGGATCATGTTTGAAAGTGTATTGTACAGCCAAACGGAAGTATATCGTAATAAAACTCACGGTAATCGAAAGGCCAATCTAATATGAATGATACAAACCTGATATCATCACAACATTCAAAGTAAAACCGGAATTATAAGCTTTCTAAAACACAACGTATGCGTGGACTTTCCGAAGTGCGTGTGGATCTCACGTGACACCGGAGCAAGTAGAATAGCTCGTCGTTTCTCGTCGGTAAAAACGTAGTGTGTTACCTCACTATTATACTGGGTCAAGTTTATCGAAATTAAAAAATAAACTGTTATTTATCATTATCTTTCATAAATAGGACTCAATAAAAACGAGCCTATGTCTACTACTTAGGTGTATGGAAGCTTTAATGTACCACCCAGATGATGTAACGTAATATATAGTTTTAAGACATCTTGAGATAACGACTTGGTCGCTGTATATATTATTGTGTGTGTTTAGATAATGAAAACAATATTCTTTGTCAATGATAATTAAGGTGTAATAACAAAAGGATTTATGGATATAGATTAAAACGGCATGACAATAGACAAAGATAGTTGTTGACATGTACACGTCTACATATATCTTTATTTTACGGAAGATGTAATTAATTGAATGACCATAACCGTTTTTGTCTCGCCCACGATAGTGGGTAGCGAGAAATAGCAGTCTCTTGATGTCTTATAAAACTTTGTCAAATGCTTTGATGGGTACATCATCACGCCAAAATATCCAAGGTCTAGGTCAAATTTTGCGTTATTTTCCCAAACCTTAGCCTTGGTTTGGTAACTTAACCTTGATTAGGTAAATTAACCTCATTTAACTGTATACATGTGATTGCCTCATTTTATTTATTTGATACTTGGTCATATTGTTGGCATTGGTGGACATCACTGAACGACACAAATTACCAAGGTCAAGGTCATATTTTGCTTATTGTTCCCAAACTTAACCTTGGTTAGGTAACTTAACCTCAGTTAACTTTATGTGATTGCCTCACTTTACGTCTTTGATACTTGGTCATATGTATTGTTGGCATTGGTGGACATCGCTGAACGACAAAAAATGCCAAGGTCAAGTTCATGTTTTGCGTCATCAGTTTTTTTAGGTAAGTTAACCTCAGTTAACTTTTTTTATCTGATAACTTTAATTTCTTTGTTTGATACTTGGTCATATGTATTGCTGGCATTGGTGGACATCAGAGAACGACAAAAAAATACCAAGGTCAAGGTCATATTTTGCATTATTTTCCCCAAAATTAACCTTGCTTAGGTAACTTAACCTTGGTTAAGTAAGTTAACCTTGGTTAGGTAACTTAACCTCAGTTAACTTTATGTGATTGTCTCACTTTATGTCTTTGATACTTGGTCATATGTATTGTTGGCATAGGGAAAACCTCGAAAAATGTTCTTCTCTAAAACCTCAAGGCACAGAGCTTTCATATATAACCTGTAGTATCAGGTTATGGTTCACTACCAAGTTTGTTCAAATGATGACCCTGGGGTCAAATTCGGCCCAGGAGTCTCAGTTTTACATAATGTTGTATAAGAAAATCTTAAACAAATCTTCTTCTCTGAAACTACATGAGCTAGAGGTTTAATATTACACATTAAACATTAGTCCTCTACCAAGTTTTAAATGGCGACCCTGACGTTAAATCTGACCACGCCCAGCGATCACTTGTTTATATAGACTTATATAGATACAAAATGAAAAGATCTTCTCCTTAGAGGACACAAGTTATAGAGCTCTGATATATTGCAAGTAGTATGAGAGGTACAGCTAGAGGTCTAATAGTGTGCATGTACCATAAGCTTATGATCCTCTATCAAGTTTGTTCAAATCGTGACCATGGGGTCAAATTTGGCATCACCGCAGAGGTCACGTGTTTTACACAAACTTGTATAGGGAAAAACCTTAAAAGAGTTAACTTTCTTCTCTGAAACCACAGTTATACACTTACTGAGCATAAACAGATGGATACATCCATCCAACCAGTATCAGCCCAGGGTCCGTCCCCACTAGGGACATGTAGCACATTGGTCTTAACTTGGAAACCGTTGAGCTCCCCACCATATAACCATATGTATGTTATACGCAATGTGAGAATATGGACGATTCCGGAACTGCTCTGCGCAAAGTAAGAATTATTAAAATGCCAGACGATTTCGGAATTGTGCAAGGGGTTAATCGATATAAAATATGCACCAATTACATATGTATAAACAAAAATCATAGTTTGGTTTGGTAAATAATTAACATGAACTTACTTAGTGAGAAAACAAGTTGAAGCCCTCAAACAATAAAGCGGGGATTTATATTACTGAAATAAGGAGATACATTATGGCTAAGAAAATATAAACAAGTGAAGCACAGAGGTGCAATTCACCACTTTAACTGAAATGAACTGAAGTTTCAAAGCTTTCCGGCAATTCGTTTTTGAGAAATGAGGAAAAACAAAAACTTTAACTAAAAAAGTTTACCAAAACGTCAAAATGCGTAGACAGACATACGGACGGACGGACAGAAGATAGACGGAAATCGCCAAACCATCAGCCTGAATTTGCTACGCAATCCGGCTAAAAATAAAAAGCAAAACGCGACACAGACAATAATATTTCTAAAAACAGGTCAAATTGGGCATTCCATATATATTTTAGAGATTTTACTATGATCCCTTTATACAAACATGAGACCCTGGTTTGTTGCCATATACCTTCGTATATACTTGCATATACCAAAGAAGTCAAATATTGAACATCAATCAAATAACAAACACGTCAATTGCTCAATAAATGCATCAGGTGTTAACGCTACAACTACTACTACTAATTGCATTTGCCTGTTTTAATCTAAGTAGTATACTGATAAGGTTTACTAACATATTAAATATCTTATTGTTCAGAACATCTGTCATCTGCCAACTGTACTAAAAACAATCATTTACACATACCGTTCGAGAACAATTTACCAGTTTATGGTATTGCTATAAATGACATTTGGATATTTGATACCTAATAAATAGTGCATATTGATATACATTTGATAGACAATGAGGAGATAAACACACGTTGCATCACGCGTCTACTTACAATGCAAACATACGTTATTGCCTTTATCTTATATACAAGCAAAATGTTTGAGCTACAAGTTCTTCCAGCCCTGTTAACGAAGGCCTTTGCCGTCAGTACTACAATTAACCACTAGAACCAAAACTTTCCTACTGTGTGCTAATTACTACTGTGCGTACAGAAGATTCCGGAATTGAACCGCGCATTTTGAGAATTCCGATAATGCCGCGCGATTTAAAAATACTTACTTTTCGCAGAGCAGTTTTGGAATTAACCATATTCTCATTTTGCGCATAACATATACACTCACTGGGCATGAACCGACGGATACAACCATCCCACCAGCATTGGCCCCGGGGTCCGTCCCCACCCCTTCGGACATAGTACACAACCTTGGGACATAGTACCTGTGTCATAACGTGAAAACCATTGAGATCCCCACCATATACACCATAACGCGGATGCAGGAATTTGTGATATTGCACCATCGACTGCGTGATCTCATTCTGTTATGAATTATAAGCTTTTTAAAAACAGTTGTCATCTTTGAGAGGATAATCAGGTGAGCTATTCAGTGCCATGTTGGTCCTCTTGTTTAATATTCCACATGCTGGTAGATGGGCCGTGAATCCAACTATGGCTGTGCTTGCATCTTTTGTTGCTACAGAAGTGAGTATGTCGGCATATGTATCTTGTGTATGTATGTATTACGAATGTGCGACGCAATATTTCAGTCAACTTAACGTGATCTCAACATAATTTAAGTCGTCATGCGACATTTTATGTCATCAAGTCGCTGTGTGGATGTTGTGCAAACAATATATTCAACTTATGCCGCTTTTTATTCAGTCGTCCTGTCCTGGCTCGAAATATTGTAGTATATCAACATAGATTATGTCAACATAGGATTATATATCGTGACATGTCGTTCTATTTATGGTCATAAACAACACATCATCTGAGGGGTACATTAAAGCTTCCATATAGGTGCGTTCTTTGCTTCCAAAGGATTTCTTTTCAACATATATTCTTATTTATGTGTAGTAAATAAACTCAAGTGGATTGATTAACATCTTCAAATTACAGTTACGCATATGATGTCATTGCGGTTTATACTAATTCCCATTCCAACATGAAAAAAATACCAACGCCGTGTTGGTCAGCTCCGCCCATTTTATGCTCCACCCCTTACTCTGAGGAGAGTCAAGAAAAATATGACTGTGAGGGGAGTCAACGAACGCTTACCATAGTCCTACATGATTATACGAAACGTGATAGTACTTCCTTTACGTCTATCAATGCGTGTTTGTCCAACAAAAAGACATTTGAGTTAAAGGTGCTTACTGTAATATACCAATACTAATATTACTAATATTAAAATAATTACGAAATGATTTATATGAACATTATTTTTCGAAAATTGTTTTTGATGTTAACGAAAATCCGTTGTGCAGAAGTATGCATACTTATTGTTATCAATGGTCTGTACTGTTATCCTAATATATTACTAATTATAGCGTTTATATACTAGTATGCATTTTTGTTCAAAGACACTTGTTCACTTGATTATCGTTCAATCACAAGTAGCAACACAGTTTAAACTCTGCAACTTTATACACAGATAATAACAGCTAAAACTCTACAACTTCGTAAACATATACTAACAGTTAAAACTTTACAACATCATAAACATATACTAACAGTTAAAACTCTACAACTTTATAAACATATACTAACAGTTAAAACTCTACAACTTCATAAACATATACTAACAGTTAAAACTTTACAACCTCATAAACATATACTAACAGTTAAAACTTTACAACCTCATAAACATATACTAACAGTTAAAATTATACAACTTCAGAAACATATACTAACAGTTAAAACTCTACAAATTAAATTTATAAACATATACTAACAGTTAAAACCCTACAACTTCATAAACATATACTAACAGTTAAAACCTTACAACCTCATAAACATATACTAACAGTTAAAACCCTACAACTTCATAAACATATACTAACAGTTAAAACCTTACAACCTCATAAACATATACTAACAGTTAAAACTCAACAACTTCATAAACATATAATAACAGTTAAAACTCTACAACTAATACACAGATATGAACAGATACAACTGAACAACTTCGTACAAGATAATAACTGTTACAATTGTACAGCTTAATACACATATAAGAAAAGTTAAACCTCTAAAACTAATACACAGATAATAAATAAATAAATAAATAAATAAATAAATAAATAAATAAATAATTAATAAATAAATAAATAAATAAATAAATAAATAAATAAATAATTAATAAATAAATAAATAAATAAATAAATAAATAAATAAATAAATGAATGAATGAATGAATGAATGAATGAATGAATGAATGAATGAATGAATGAATAAATCAATCAATCAATAAATAAATAAATAAATAAATAAACAAACAAACTAATAAATAAATAAATAAATAAATAAATAAATAAATAAATAAATAAAAAAATAAATAAATCAATAAATAAAAATAATAATAATAATAAATAAATAAATAAATCAATAAATAAATTAATAAATAAATAAATAAATAAATAAATAAATAAATGAACAGATAAAACTGAACAGCTTCATACAAAATAATAACTGTTAAAATTGTACAGCTTCATACACATATAATACCAGTTAAAACTCTTGTTTGAAACTCTGTACAACTAATACACAGATAATAAAAAATAAATAAATAAATTAATAAATAAATAAAAACAAAATATGTATACATCTATATATAAAATCCTAGAACTTCATATGACACAGATAATAACATATATTACATATTTGTCTGTGATTTGTACAGGAAATACTGGAAATAGAAAAGCTATATCTACTCGTTTGCTCTCCGTCAGTGGCGGGAATGCCAAATGACGTTCCGATTGTTTTACGGACGTCTTCGTCAGATTCCGCCAATAGGAAATAACGATTACGGAAATTAACGAAGAGTTCCGGTTCCACTTGTTTTGTTTGTATGACGTAACGTCGTCTTGGATGACGTAACGTGTCTTGGCGTTCTCGTGCAAACTGGTGTAAAAAGGCGTGAATCATTAGAAATATTAATAAAATATCATTTTAAATTATGTAATATATAGTTTAATAACCAGTGTTTTTGAGATATTGAAACTATCTCCCTCGATAGAGAAATGGCCCCGATATAAGAACTCGTGCTCCGCACTCGTTCTTATATCGGGGCCATTTCTGTACCTATACGGATATTTCCCGTATCTCAAAAACAATGGTTATTAAACTCTCTCTCTCTCTCTAAATATATATATATAATAGCACTAGTCACGTCACCTTTACGTTAAGCAAAACACACCTGTAAGGTGATTATATAAGTATACGCATAAGTACTTCGATCAAATAACACTAGTCGAATTCATATTTGACGTTCCTTATAACGAGCAAGCTCGTATCTTTATGATAATTGCTAAACGTATATTAATACGGAAGGAGAAGACACACATGTGAAAAAGGGATGGAGAAAAAGCGACGGATAATACTGTTCATTTGTCTGCTGTGGAATTGTTATGGTAAGTTGTTCTAAACATATTTATTTTACATCGATTGCGAAACAAGTTCTTGCAACTTAGATTAATCACTCTCGATGGCTTCCTGGGTAGAACCAGTACTAAGCAATGTGGATTAATTATCTTGCTCAAGGATAAATAACGTGGCCGCGACGGAGGATCGAACCCACGACCTCTCGATCAGGAGTTCGGCGCTCTACCACTGGACCACGCACTCCACTTGGTAAGTATTTACTTAAATATGTGTTGAAACAATATTATCATCAAGTAGGACACATGTACCCGTCATAAGTCGTCTTCGCCAATTTCATTTGATTGATTAAATTTAAATAATATAAGTAGCTGCCGACTCCTTCGATTACAAATAAATGTTCACATGGCGATCATATAAATATACATTTATAATTATATCATTTGTATGATGCTTTAAATGGAGAACATCAGGGGTTTTTCTTGAAAAATCTCAAGAAACGAAATAAATAATCAGTTCCTCATTTACTCAAAATGTACGTATAGGACAATATATTGCATTAAACTATTTGCGTTATGCTGATGCAAATGTTTAACCAAAGTAACTCAGGTGCAGAATTAGGCGTGGCGTGTCGCCTATACACAAATCTAAACATATAGTAATGTAGCTATCCCGACAACAACAGCCAAATATTACATCACGTGTACATAGTTTCTTAACCTATTGAGGACGAGGTATATATACATCTTACACATTTTGAGAATTCAAACTACAGACACAATATAAACGGCAGACAGGCCAAACTCAAAATGGGAACGTCAAATTAAGAGTTACCAACTCATTATTCATTTTACGCATCAATTACGGGTATTTTTTAAGTTTTAAACATATTTATTTTACATCGATTGCGAAACAAGTTCTTGCAACTTAGATCAATCACTCTCGATGGCTTCCTGGGTAGAACCAGTACTAAGCAATGTGGATTAATTATCTTGCTCAAGGATAAATAACGTGGCCGCGACGGAGGATTGAACCCACGACCTCACGATCAGGAGTTCGGCGCACTACCACAGTATTTTTAGAACCCGTGCATACAATTTTACATTTTATCTGCACACATACATTATTATATTAACTGAACTCCTGGATATAGTTTTGATACACGGTTTTGTAATGCAGTTTTTTGGTAATTTGCTGGCGGTTTAGTTTCTTTAAACATTTATTGTTTTTGTCCGAAGTAAAATATAATATTCAGCCCATTTCCCGAATTCAATGAGAGAGCATGATACTTTAACTGAACAGAACTGTGGAGTAGTTTGTTCAAAGCAATTATTTAGAGCTGTGTAATGCACAATGAACCGTTTATTATTAACAAATTTCAACATATCGAGAACAATAACAAATGAAAACGGAGTTCCATGGTGTTACACATCAAGGTAATGTGTTAAAGGTTGTGAGAGGGTTGAGTGTGATTAGTCTAACAACTGTAAAACACAACTAATGAGTATGATTAGCGGTGTCTAACAACTGTAAAACACAACTAACCGCGTGTGTTTAAATAACGTAAACTTAACAATGCTAAACATTAAATCGGGTAGCTTCTTTTTATTACTTACATCTTTCAATTGATAACTGAGTAGGAATTTGCAAGATTGAAGACAAAAGGTTGACATCGTTAACTTTTAACACTTGGCCGGTGTTCTCCTTTAAATTAACGTTGCGTCAAATAGTATAATGGGATGTGTATGCACATTTAAGGGAGAAAAGGAGGTCGGGAAATCTGGTGTACACGTGTTTAAGCTTCAACGGAAACGAAACGTCTAAGCTAGTGTGTGATTTTGTTCTTCCAAACTCCCTAGTCAATATATTACATAGACAGAGTTTGAAATGTATTTTAACTTTTATCTTAAACCGATCATCTCCTTAAAAGAGCGATGTCACGGTAGTTTTCAGAAATAATGGGGAAAAACAAACATTCCGTTATAAAGTTTTCTTCTAAAGTCAATTCATTCATTTATATCGATTATTGATTATAGTATGTCATAACGTCTATATTTTGTATTTGGCCTATATTTGTATGAGTATTGGCTACTTGAAGCATTCTGACTCTATGTTCCATACACTACTTGGGTGTAGGCTGACATGTAACCTGACAAGACTGGCATGTATGGTCTGTATATATGTATAAGTGTGGGTAACTTGAAGCCCACTGTCTCAGTGTTGCGTCCAATATGGGTTTGTGAACTTAAATGTAACATGACAGGAAATGCCTGTATCTGTATGCGTGTGGGCAACTTGAAGCCTTCTGTATCTACAAGTATAATCTTTACAGTACGTGGGTATATACTTAAGTGTAACACGACTAGAATGACATGTATCTGTATGAGTGTAAGTTGAAGCCAGCTTCCTCTTGGTTCTGTACAATATGTGAGTGTAGACTTAAGTGTACATAACATGTATGGTCTGTATCTGTTTGCGTGTGGCTAGCTTGAAGCCCGATGCCTCTACGTTCTGTACAATACGTGTGCGTGCGCAACTTGAAGCCTTCTGCATCTATGTTCTTTATATGTGTTAACATGACATGTATGGCGTGTATCTGTTTGTGTGTGGGAAACTTGAAGCCCACTGCCTCTTTGTTTCGTACACTATGTGGGTATATGCATATGTGTTAACTGATAGGTACGGCCTATACATGTTTTAAATAGGGCCACTTGAAGCCCACTGTCACTGTGTTCCTTTGGACAATATATGGGTATATACTTTCTTGTCAAAAGACAGGTATGGCCAGTATTTGAAGGAGTTTGCGTAACTTGAAGCACACTGCCTCTACGATGTGTACCATACGTAGGTATGGGCAACTTGAAGGTTTCCGCATCTATTTATCGTGCAATACGTAGGCAGTCTTCCATGTTAACATGACATGTATGGCTGTTTGTGTGATTTGAAGACACTGCGTCTGTGTTCCGTACAATACGTGGGGTATATCTGTACATATAGCATGAAAGGTAATGACCTGTATCTGCATAGGTGTGGGTAATTTGAGCCACCTTCCGCTACGTGTTACATAAGTATGGCCTTCGTGCGACTGTATGGGTGTGGTCAACTTGAAGCCAGATGTCCTATGTTCTGTAAATATGTGGGTGCATATTTACATCGCAGTTGTATCAAGATGCAAGCGGGAAAAATGACTATTAATATGCTAAATAGAAGTATTAACCTAAAGAAGAAAAAAACATTCAATATATTTTAGAGGAGCTTAAATCTAGATCAAAAACAAAATATTACATATCCGTGTAAATGAAATGTGATAGACATAGTAACATGGGTTGTGGTGGGGTGGGGTGAGGGGTGGGGGACATTTATTATATTACAGAGCAGCTTAAATCTTGGCCAAAAATAAAATAAAACACTTCTGTGTAAACGTTTTTGTTTGGTTTAAGCCATAAATAAGAATATATTGCTTTATGTAAGCATTTGGATGGCGGCCATTTTGCAGTGTGCTAAAATAGTTACATTGTCCCATTAAGTAGTGTTCGCATATTTGACACAGCATTCCTGGACTCAAAACTACGGTCTACTTCAATACAAACATTTTTAAAGCTGTTTGTTTTACCTTAATTCTCGTTGACAGGCATTTTACACAACGGAGCAAACTGTCTGACTTTTAAATTAATTAACACACAGTTAACATTTATTTATTGCCGTAAACGTAGTTTGCATTGTATTCGTAAATCCAATACATTATACCGATAATATATTGCATACCGAAAATGCAAAGCAACATTCATAATACTCACACCGTAAGGTTAAATTATACGCGGACAAGTATGTGTCGATACACACTGAAAACGGGATCTCTTAGAAGCAACAAACTCAACAACGAGAGAAAAGTATTCTTGGCTTTATTGAGTCTGTTCATCAGAGATAATATGTTACAATGTCTCTCAACCCACAAGCTAAACCGGCTAAAGCAGTATTCTACCATCAAGACACAAATACTGTTATTTGGTGATCCGAAAGGACTAGTAATAAATAACGCTACTGTTTTGCATTTACCATGTTAACAGCCATCACACAGAACTAGACAAACGCTGTAGGTTTCGCAAACTACACAACTTCTGCAGTCTAAGTTGCTTTATGAGAGTATCCGTAACATAAACCTAATCATTTGATATACTATAAATTACATACTGTAAAGGTGATCCCTTGGAAACAATAAACACAAACAAGAGAGAAAAATAGCAGGTTCTGTTGTGTTGTCTATTCAGTAGGGGTAATATATGTGCAACACCTCTTACGCCCCAAACACCGGCTTACGCGTAATTCTACTTTAAAGCCAAATACATTGGGCTTGATGATCATCGCAAAGGACCTGTAAGTAAAAACATGAAATAATAATACTAAAACTGATATCCAAGGAAACAATCAACATAAACAAAAGAGAAAAGTAGCACAAACAAAAAAGAACAAAAAAAAAAGAAAAAAAAAAGAAGCAAAATGCGAATGTTGTGAAAAACATTTTTACAAGTGGTACTCCTATTATCCTAATGCATATTTAAAAAATGTCGTTTTCCTTATGAAGTTTTGTAACACTTTGAATTAGAGGTGTTGCATTGTACAGTAGCAATTAAGCCTTGTATGTTAGGAACGTGTCGGTTTTGGGCCCTTAGCCTCGTCCGTCGGATGGGGACGTAAACCGGGCGGTCCCGTGTATCGGTCTATCCTCCGAGAACGTTAAATAACCATAGGAATCTATTCGATAATAAGAGTAGGGCACGATTCCCGGATTCCTATGTATCTTTCCCCCTTCTCTGTGGCGGCTCTAAATAACCTATACTGTGTTGATGAGCCGTTAAACAACATTCAATTATTTTGAACAATGGGCTTTAATAACTGCAATTAAATGCGACACACGCATATAATTGCAGTTATTAAAGCCCATTGATAGTATACATCAATTAATAAGTTAAATAAGACACCTTTAATATAATATTAATGTCCGAGTCGTCATCGTCTTTATAAATAAAACCCGGATAAATATGTTCTTATATATTCAAGTAGATTTAAATCCAATTTACTGATTTTTTTCTTCTAAAATTCAGATCAGGAAACTTTACACCAATAATTGAAACATATACTCACATCGCAGATTTGAAACCTTAATATACATTTTAAAATAATTAGTTGTTTTTAGACAAATAATGTTAGTGACAAGTCTAACTGGTATTATTCACATTTAAACCAGTTATTACATCAAACGAACAAATGTAATAGCTAAATAGTAAACAAGGGATTGCTTTCAACATAAAACAATCTCAAGCATACACGCACACACTTTGGCAATTTAAATAATTAACTAAAATGTAATCAATATCGTATTCATTACAGCAGCCGTAGAATAATGAAACTGTATACTAAATGCTATGTGTATGTAGGCCACGTGTATGTTACAATATATTGTGTGTATATTGTGTGTAGCAAACTACTAGTCCTTGTGAAGAGCAACATAATCTGTATTATTTTCTGGATTGCATTGATTAGGAGAATTGTTAGAATATCACGTTTCGCCATAGACATGAGTATCATGGCTCTTACGGTAATATGTACCGACCATAGAGCCATGATTCTGTGGGTTATACTGATTAGTACGACCCCGTACCGACCCCAATATACACTTTTCCGGCGAGTCACGCAGTGTCTGCATATACAACCCCCGTATTTTAATAGAATAAACCTTTAATACGACAGGTGCATACATGAAACTCACGCCGATCTAGGCCCTTTATATACGACCGTGCATTTGTCAGCTTGATTTTTTTTCTTTTCGACTTATGTCGCGCTATGTCGTCGATATTTGGAAACTTAGTCCCGCCTTACTCACACACCTGATAGTGTCAGGCTAACGTTGTGTTTGTGTCAATCGTGGGCGGTTTAAGTTTACAAACTCAGCGAGCTATTTAGATCGGAATATCTGTTTGGTGAGTTTTATGCATGCACGTGTGGTATTTAATGAAACTAGCCGGTCAAAACTCTGTCCAGGTGTTCTGGTCATACAGTAATGTATAGTTGCCGATTAAAAATACGGTTTATTCACGGGTTCTTACAATGTAAAGCCATTTGTATTGTGTCTATCGAATTTGGATTCTAAACATACGTAAGCTATTTATATACATCTACGCCAGTAATGTTAGTCTTTAGTTTAAGAACCGGTGTACATATGTAAGTTGTAAAATGTGCCTGTTGATGGTGGCGTAGGGGCATCAAGGTTTAGTCCATTGAAATACGACAATTGTTGCGTATCATTGCGTGATGTCTTCAGAAACCTCTCTTGGTCGATCCTGATACCTACCTACTCTATAAAGGATCGCGTCGTAAATCTATGGTAGGTACTCACCATAGGAGCTATCATGCAGTTAGTATCTCCCACTCCCATATTCCAACACATTACCATGAATAGTAATACATATAAACAAATACATAGATATACACACGGAGACCGTATTTGCGAACAAATTAAACTACAAAGAAAATGGAAAATATTCACTTATAACAAATACATAAAATGGATCCAGTATATCTTTAAAATCCGATATACGAATACATTCCAAATAATATTAGCAAGTGTTCCTCTAATCTGAATTGTCAAGTGTCCCTTTAATCAAATTTGTCAAATGTCCCTTTACTCCGATTTCACTTAAAATCTTTCCTGGTTTATTCATTCAATATAGACCTAATGTCCAAATAATCCAATAATCCAATGTCACTATAATATCACAATAATTTGTTATCGTCTAACAATATATTTTAATTCACAGTAGCCAACATTTTGTAAATTCTCAATTAAAATAATGAACCAGATACTTCACTTTGAATATTAATACTGAAAACCCCTGCAAGTTTTAGTCAGCTTTATATACCAGAACATTCTAGATTAAAGAATGTTTTGTAACAATCTACACAACTCATTATTAAACAATAAATTAGAAATTACTAGAATATTATATAATCAAACAGTTCGTCATAAAAATATAACACAATCCAGCCATTAATATATGTGATATTAATAAAAACAAATTGACAACCAGAATCAATAAACATGTACACTTATATATAGCATGTTATACATGAGGGTAACACTAGTTACAATGACTAATCACATCAAACAAAGAAATTTACTTTCTAAGAAAAAAGATCAACACTCGCCGATATACTGCATCTCTACACTATAACACTTTGCCAGAGGGCAAAATTGTCATATGAATGTGATCGCAACAAAGGACTCAATTACTCAGATGCTATATATAGAGAGAGTGACAAATCACTAAGGAATACAGAACTTTAAAAATGCGGGATCAAAGAGATGCACGTTCGCAAAGCAGAATGCTTTATTTAATAGGAAACAGTATTTATGAAGAGCGACGCAAAAATTAAACGTATGTATCCAAATTTAGAGATGCAGATTATAAGTATAGGTTATAGTTGATATATTCGAGTTTTAAAAAAACACGTTCAAAGGAACCAATTTTCTGAGGGCTTCCTTGTGTCTGCACGTGAACATTAGTGAACCCAGCTGCAGTGTAGAAACACCCCTCTTAAGTGATAGCTGATTGAAACTGTCATTGGATATATTTAAACAAACACCTAGGGCCGATATCTGATCGGTCAACAACTCAGGTTAAATATGTGCAGGTGCTGAATAGGTCAAATTGGTAAATAAGGTGAGATCATAATGTGAGCATTTTCTTTGTTTATATTATTTTATTTAATATCTACCCAATCGGTCAGGACTTTATACCGATTATTTCTAAATTAGGCGTTTTAATGTTTTGTTATTGTTAATATGGTGTCAGCCTTATAGAATAGTTTTATATAAAGAAAAGTGCACTCTATATAATGATGCATGCACATAATTACATACGCACCCTATATAAAGAGAAAGGTACTTTATGTAAAGTCGAATGCACCCTATATAATGATGGGAGTACTCTATATAAAGACATAAACACCCTATATAATGATGAGAGTACTCTATATAAAGGCGAATGCACCCTATATAATGATGTAAGTACTCTATATAAAGACATAAACACCCTATATAATGATGAGAGTACTCTATATAAAGACATAAGCATCCTATATAATGATGAGAGTACTCTAAATAAAGACAAATGCACCCTATATAAGGAAGAAAGTACTCTATATAAAGACGAATGCACCCTGTATAATGATGCAAGTACTCTATATAAAAACATAAGCACCCTATATAATGATGAGAGTACTCTATATAAAGACATAAGCACCCTATATAATGATGAGAGTACTCTAATAAAGGCATATGCACCCTATATAATGATGAGAGTACTCTATATAAAGACATAAGCACCCTGTATAATGATGAAAGTACTCTATATAAAGACAAATGCACTATTTATAAGGGAGAAAGTACTCTATACAATAATCTAAGTACTCTATATAAAGACGAATGCACCCTATATAGTGATGTAAGTACTTTGTATAAAAACTTAAGCACCCTATATAATGACGAGAGTACTCTATATAAAGACATAAACACCCTTTATAATGATAAAATACCCTATAAGACAGTCAGGGCATTCCATAGTACGTACATATTTATTTTCACCGAGGTTAGTTGAACTGTGTCAATACAAGGACTAGTACTTGTTTACCCTCAATGAAGGTAGAGATAATATTGTTTTTGTCGCGTGTTAATATGCATTTACTGCTTATCAGTGTTCGAAGCTATGCATTATACAATTATGATCGTTACGCACAATTATTAAAATAACGATAAAGTTTTGACGGAGCTTGTGTATAGTATAATTACTATAATGGAGATGTGCATATTTACATTATCTAGTTCTATGATTACGGGCATACTGACCTTTCTTTCAGATCTGTTGGCTTCTTCAAATAAACTAATGAGCAAAGTGACGATGATTATTATTCAAACTACAACATTGTAATCATATTTTAACAATTATGATTTGAATAGCTAACTTTGCCACAAAACACCATTCATTCATACATTCAATCATTCAATCAATAGCAAACGCCAATTAGCGTCTTAACCTAGCAGGCAGGGGACATTCTTAACAATAACTATGATTGATTATCCTTACAAAGTCCTCAAATGAATAAACTGTTACGACCCTCTTCGATCCATACTTCCAAAGTATTAAGTAGGAGTTAAATTGATAAGAAGTTAACTACTTTATTATAAGTGCGTCCTGATGAAGTTGTCCTTAACATACACTCTGAATGAAATAAAATCTTGAACAACAAGTGATGTCTATACATTGTGCGTGTTAAGGTAACTTAAACTTAAAGATCCAATTGGTACCATTTAAATGAGAAACCGTGTGCATGCTTTACAAAAAAGCATAAAAATAGTGCTCGTCTATCCGAAAACAGCAATCAAATAAGGTAATTACCAATACTTGTCAATATAATAGGCGTTTTAATGAATCGATTTTAGAGTACTTGTTTACGCTTCTTCCTTGATCCGCATACACTGCACACATACCGTTACTCAATCTCAGATATCATCTTACATCCACATACACTGCACACATACCGTTCCCCAACCCCAGATATCATCTTACATCCGCATACACTGCACACATACCGTTCCCCAACCCCAGATATCATCTTATATCCACATACACTGCACACATACCGTTTCCCAACCCCAGATATTATCTTACATCCGCATACACTGCACACATACCGTTCCCCAACCCCATATATCATCTTACATCCGCATACACTGCACACATACCGTTCCCCAACCCCAGATATCATCTTACATCCGCATACACTGCACACATACCGTTCCCCAACCCCAGATATCATCTTACATCCGCATACACTGCACACATACCGTTCCCCAACCCCAGATATCATCTTATATCCACATACACTGCACACATACCGTTCCCCAACCCCAGATATCATCTTACATCCGCATACACTGCACACATACCGTTCCCCAACCCCATATATCATCTTACATCCGCATACACTGCACACATACCGTTCCCCAACACCAGATATCATCTTACATCCGCATACACTGCACACATACCGTTCCCCAACCCCAGATATCATCTTACATCCGCATACACTGCACACATACCGTTCCCCAACCCCAGATATCATCTTACATCCGCATACACTGCACACATACCGTTCCCCAACCCCAGATATCATCTTACATCCGCATACACTGCACACATACCGTTCCCCAACCCCAGATATCATCTTACATCCGCATACACTGCACACATACCGTTTCCCAATCCCAGATATCATTTTACAATGTATACAGTACAAATCGAAAGTGTTTATATATTATAAACCCCCACACGTCTTTAGTTAAAACTCTTTGAAGGGTCATTCTGAATACTGCATGCTAGATAAACAAAAGAGACAGGACTAATAGTGGTTAATTCATGTACTACTTGTAAAAACTCACTATAAAAAGACTTAGTTCAAATTAGATTGTCAACATATTTACACTTTTCAAACGATGTGATTACAGTCAACATATGTTCACATGCCCTTAAAACAATATTATACACAGTTATCAATTGTGGAACACTAATTGTCTTTAATAAAAGAATGACATTACTTACTATTCCAAACACTTACAGCTGCAGACGCTACACTTAAATCGAATAACCGTCGATAACAGTCAAGTATGCAAAACGTTTCGGTTAAAACCATACATGTACATAATCTGACTTAATTGTAATAAATCGATTATTCAAAAGCGTATAGCTGTATAGGAAAATGTTTTACTCTATTGTAGTCTGTCTTTCACACACTTTCATCCGCTCCTTCCTTCGTAAAAAGAATCATACACTTACCATCTGACGAACAATTTCCCTGTAATCTATCCCTGCAATCAAATAATCGTTATTTATTTACTGCAATATTGTCCTTATTACGGATCCTACGGCGAGTAATTATCCAATACTCTTGTACCTATGCCTGTGTGTGAGGGGATGGATATAGTGTAGTTAGAACTTGCAATACAATTCTATCAATAATTGTATAAATTTAGTGAAATATAAAATATGTGCATTTAAATTATCATTAAGCTGTAATATATTGCTCATCAAACACACGTGTATAGCCAAGCATCAAGTCTGACACGTTTTAAGTTATAGCACTATTTCTTTTATAAACCATTATAAGCATATATTTTAACATTTTATCAAAACAAGACCATATTTGGCTTATTTTCGTACATTATTGGACAATTTTTGCTGATTTTAGAAGACTATGTCCCGTCCCAAAAATGGGACACTGGGCATGAGAGGCCACTCTTACATGTACTTATGGAAACAAGTTTAGCACAATAGTCATAAAAAACATGGTAAATCCCATTGAGCAGATTCAAGGCTAAGGGCTTCAGCCGCCATTAACAATATAATTAACATAATTAACAAGTATATGCAGGACATTATTTCTAAAAGATATCTGAGAAAAAAGTAGCAACATGTTTTAATTTATCGGCTTTACAGAAATTATAATTTCGTTCTTATTTCAATATAAAGGGAGCGACCTTTAAAATGTAAAACTTTGGTTCATTTCATTATAATGGCAAGGTTAATGTCAATTGGTTTTGCTTTTTTTATCACTCAAAACCCAGAATAGTTATTTAATAAAGTTTAACCCTGCTCTTGATAATATTCTTATTTTTAACATGTTTAATGTGAAAAATGTTGTTTTATATAAATGGTAGAAAACCCTGATACTTACTTTGAATCACACATAATAAGTAAAAAACAATTACACCTTCTGACATGCCAAAGTTATCAAATACTTCACATTATAAAACAAACATTCAGTTTTTTAAAGCTAGATATGCAAAAAAACGTGCTAACTTATTTCTTTCAGTATAGAACAGTCTAATCTTGATAAAATACAAGAAAAATTGTGTACTTATGAGGTAAATATGCCTAAATACATAAAAAACAATATCAACAAATGGTAGTTTGCTCTTTTCATGAATATTATATAGTATACTATAAAGTCATCCTTGGAAATCCATGAAACACCGGTCATATGTTGATGCATATTCGTGAAACATTAGCCACACCTGTATTTAGTAAATCTTGGGACAGTGTAATGATCCCGTCTGTCTAGTCTCACAGCATCGGGAACTCTACCCTGGAGACGTCTGGCCCGAGCAATGGGTCCTCCCATGGAAAATCGTTGGAAAAATCGCATGAGGTAGATCTTCCCAATCTGCCGATGGAATTCGAAGCGGTACAATGACTGATCTCAATCTGTTGGACACATTCTTTACAGAATCCAACAATACTGTGCAACCATGTCAGGTATATACGCAAACAAAGACCACCACCATTGCTTTGTTCTAATTCATATCCTGTATATGCTAATGTTCTGATTCATGCCGTCTACACCGCTCATGTTTCGATTGTACTGTTTCACTACCTCTGGTTGTTGAATTGCAACACGTCTTCGTTTTTATATTTACATTAATTTTTAATTACTACTTAGTTTCTTCATATTTCGTCGGTTTTTGCGTACACTATGACCTATTTATGTGTCTACGTGCCATAAAACACCATTCATTCATTCATTCCTTCTCGTTGTGACCACTTTTGAAATTGTTGAGCTAGAACAGTTTGTGGCCATATACACAATGTTGTTGGCGTTCTGAATGCAAACTGTATGAACCTCACATCTCCCGCTCGTACCCAACGTCCCATTTTTGGGAAGTCTCGTACCGGTGAAATCTTCAGAAGGACAAGCGTATATAAAATTTACTACACATATCAAACGGTGTCAAACATTTGCTTCATAGAATAACAAGACTTCTGTAGTAAATATGTTTGCGTGAACGTAAAATGAAAAATGCAATTTACCTTTCTATAGACATTTTTATTCGAATTAGTTTTTCCTGGTCTTGTACAAATGGATTTGGTAACATGATAACAATGATGTGGAAAGGATTATATTATCACAATACACGTTCTCCTAATTGAGGCTTCGTCCCCAATACGGGTCGCAAGGCATTAATGTGTTTTAAATTGTATACAATTCCTTCATACAAGCATGACACATATTTAATAAGAAAGATAATTAACGTTGATTTAACAAACACTGTGTAATGTAAACGATAGAATCTAAAATAAGTAATTATGTACGCCGACACGTGCTGATGTAGGTCATAACATTTCTTGGTATCGTTGAATGGATGCATTGTGGGGAGAAAATCAGCCGTACACTTGCCTGACAAAATGTTGCAATTCAAATGTTGTGACAGATGATGAGGCCCGCTTTAAGTTGTGTTTTGAAAAACATTGAGTTATCAACATAATGTGTGTATTACTCACTAAAATTGGCTAACCTAACACGCTGTTGTTTTATCACAAAGTATAGTTTAATGTATTATAGTTTTATGGATCGCCATTTTGGGTATAATCCATGTGTGTAATATCACTCATTTTAAATTGTAATATGTGATTTCACTTCAACTGGGCGAAATAAATGTTTAGTCTTAAATCTGCTGTGTATCAACAATTCAAATATGTGATATCACTCCATCGAATTAAGGATATCACATAAGCGAATGTGCTTGATTCGATGACATAACTCATTCAAATAAATGATAACACTCATTCAGATCGGTGATATCACTATTTCATTTCAAATACATCAGATCACTCATTTGAATAATTGATATCACTCATTTGTTTTGTGAACATGAACTTATTTAACATTATACATTTACGAAAAAGTAGGAAGTAATAATAACAATAAGCTGGAAATTGTTTTTTACTTTTATCTAAAATGTTTGGCATAATATGGTCATGGCTGTGTTAATACATGTTTTATAATGGTAATACTTATAGACATTATTTATAATTGTATTAATTTCCAATTAAGCAAACTGTTAAATACAGGTGATTATGTTGCTCCGTCAACGGGCGCAAAACATATTCCGTTAGAAAATGCCCGTCTGTCGTCTTCCCGATAACGGAGGCTGACGTTCATCACTGATAGTTCTGTTGTCTGCCCCGATGACGGATGCTGACGTAATAACAACATAAGGCAAGTCTTTGGTCCCGATAACGGATACTGACGGTGATGCAACTGCTCGTACTATTCTGAGTGTAGTTTACATGTTCGGTCTATTATTGAGAACGAACATCCACGTAATCATATATGTAACTCAGCCATGACGTTGACTCAAGGACACGTAACTGTAAATATATAAGAAACACAGCAGAAAGAGAAATTGAAGGGAGGGTAGGGTGGGATTTATCTTATATCGAGTTTAAATGACCTTATAAACATATTTTTGAGAGCAAAATATTTAGCCTTACCTTGTTGTGTTTAGAAGGACGTCCAGTGATCTCCCTTGAGTATATACTGAACATGCTTCCACGAGTCGCCTCCCTTATAACGAATATAATGAGGACCTGGAGGTGTTTTTCATTTTTCCCCAAGTGCATAAAGGTTTTAATATTTATGCGATTAAACCTTATATTATATAAATAAATCAAGATACGATAGTTTCGCATTGACTCTTCGGTTTGCAGTGATATCACCTATTAGTATGAGTGACACAAATAATGAGAGGTATCCCATATTAACATGAGTGGTGTAGCATGATCGCTGTCATTTCCTTGTACTTGCATAGTTTTAGCTCATTCAGTTGAATTCTAATGCTGGTACTAATTTAGCATAATAATGCTAATAATACGAGAAAAGCCAAGCATGTCAAAAGGCAGATCGGCAGATCGTTTGAAGGTCGTCTATAGATAACATGTATGTACACGAACGAATATGGTAAACTATAGATAGCATGTATGTACACGAACGAATATGTTAAACTATAGATAGCATGTATGTACACGAACGAATATGGTAAACTATATATAAGACGTATGTACACGAACGAATCTGGTAAACTATAGATAACACGCATGTACACGAACGAATCTGGTAAACTATAGATAACATGTATGTACACAAACGAATATGGTAAACTATAGATAACATGTATGTACACGAACGAATATGTTAAACTATAGAAAGCATGTATGTACAAGAACACATATGGTAAACTATATATAACACGTATGTACACGAACGAATCTGGTAAACTATAGATAACATGTATGTACACGAACGAATATGGTAAACTATATATAACACGTATGTACACGAACGAATCTGGTAAACTATAGATAACACGTATGTACACGAACGAATCTGGTAAACTATAGTCAATTTCAGTAAAATGCAGATTGCGATATTTCAGAAGAATATACACAGTCAGATTACAAGTTGCGATGGTCGAGTAGTTAGAATACTTGCCTCTCGTCCCAGAGGACATCACGTCCCGAATTTTTCAAACGCGCTCTCTTAGTATCCTTTGGGCAAGATCTTTTGTCAACCTTTAAAGGGGATGTAAAGCCATCGATTCCGTTTGATGGGGACACGTTCTGTACGAAAAGGAGTAAATTACAATTACAATTAATGCAACTTATTCAAAAGAAAAGTCTGCCCTGTATCTTACTGGTGTCTCTCTTCGATTGAATTGCTTATATTAAGTTAAGGTTTGTAGAGCTGGACCCCTTGGTGTTTGAAATAAAATATGTTACTATTTGTCCTTTTAATATGTTTCCATATCAAATATAGGGTACAATTTGAGACGAGTTCGAAGCCCTAAACACTTTCAGATGATCGTGTTCGATTGTGTATTTGTGTGGCAATAGCATTTCTGTGTCGAACTAACGGTCATATTTCAGATTGCTCCTCAGCATGCCAAGCCGATTCTGACTGTCCATCTAAATTGTTCAGATGCGATCTGTCTGCTGTTTCGATAGCGGGAAATACCCAAGGAATTTGTGAATATGGTAGGAAATAATGTTTAATAACCATGATAATGTCTGTTTTGTTTTAAAGCTCAAACAGCTTCAGTATGTAAAAGCAAGTCATATTTAATATATGTTTTCCAATGTTTGTTTTGTTGATGTGATATTAATTTATAAAGCAGCATAATATGTGTTAGCACATTACCGATATCGATAAAGTCGCCAATACAAATCGTTGTTTGTTTTTATTCATGAACAATAACTGTATGTCAACTAGATGTAAGCTCTCAATTGTCAAAGTGTCAGAAAACCATTTCAGCATGTATATATTAGAATTGTTATTTATTATTCATTACAGTTTTTCATATAAGTATATGTATTGCAGTTGTATGCAATGGCAGCGCCGCGGAATGCCCACAGAATGCAGTTTGTAGCGAGGCCAACCTATGCCAATGTGCTGCTGGCTATACAGTGCAGAACAGAGAATGTACCAAAGGTTTAGATTTCTTTATTATTTTTCAAATTACTGCTATCATGCTAACTAGATCCAGGATCGCATACTCATATATACAAGTCATTGAACTTATGTATTGCAGATAGGCGTGCATTTTAAGAAAGATACAAATATTGGACAGGGAAAGCAGCATTCAACGACGACAGTCAACCACAAAACACAAAAACATACACGCAAACAGATAAACGAGAAGGCAAAAGTAATAAAAAATGCTAACGACATCACAAACACAAAAGGGTTGACAATAGGGCTACCGCATTGGAACGGTAAGTGGCAACACAGGCCACTGGGGGTATAAACCGGTTCTAGGGTGCACCAAACCTCACACTTACCCTACTGTCATCCCATTAAAACAGGACAGTGTAAATAAATAAATCCCCGCCATGATCTAATCTCTAACCAACAAGGCAGCATCAATAGGCAATATATTAAGTAAAACACAAATATGCTCGTGTAAATATAATGCAAACAAACAATAGCCTAGAAAGCCACAATGGAGGTACTCAATGATTTGGCAGAAGTCAGAGCAACAAGAGAATAAACCATTAAGGGCAAGACAAGAATGCCTCTTGGTATTTGGATGGCATATTAAACATTGATAACATTTTCTTTTCTGCTATGGTGAACACAATCAATCCTAAATAATTTAACTCAACCAAAGCTGATATTTTTGATACTGTCCCTCCTTTTCTCGATTTAATTCTCTCTATTGAAAATGGAGAAACACTAAGCACAATCTATGACAAAATATATATTTTTAATTGTGATATTGTTAATTATCACCACTTAGATGCGACAGTTTCTCGAGCAACTTCTTTTGATTCTTATGTTTCTCAACTTATTCGTTTTTTCTAAAGCGTGTAGCCTCATTGAGGATTTCAATATTCGTTATCTACCCAAAAGCTACTACCTCAGGGCTACCGTTAACATAAACAGTGAAAAACCTTTGCACAACTGTATTATGGTAATCCTGATCTAATTTTAAAATATAAAAGTAATTTAAAAACTGTTCTTCGTCCGTCAATGACTACAACAATCCACCTGACGTCTATGGTGACGCCATTTACAAACTTCTTATTATTATAAGATCCTTGGTCATACTCACTATTGTCAACCCATCGTTTTGTGATGTCATATGTCTTGCTTCTTATTGACATTGTAAGTGTTGTTTGTTTTTGGTTGATTGTTTTCTGTGAAGGCTACACTTCATGTTCGACTTGTATACCTGTTTTGAACACATAATATTATATATTTATAATGCACTCATACAATTGCAAAGTATATACTCTGGGTAAACATATATTTTTAACATTTAAGAAGTTGAAAACAGCAAATCGTTTTCACATGTCTACGTAAAACAAACTTACGTAGTTTTACAAAACACGTACTATTCATTATAATGTTATAATAAATGTACCTACATTTAGATCCGAGAATTTCTACGTTTGTATGTGCCTATACCGTCATTCTGCTACTTATACGATTACTTACATTTGGTTATATACTTGTATTAAAAATAAATATTCTCGTTAAGAGAGATTGTAGTATAATAAAAAGTCTCATGACAGTATTATGCATATTTACTTATACTTTTATAAACGACTATTTCAAGTAAACAAAACAATCGGTATAATGTTATAATACATGCGATAGTTGCAAATATATGTATCAAGTGCTCGTTCAGTTTACATACAGACAGATGACAAAATCAATATTAATTAGAATACACACATCAACACGTAGTACAATATCTAATATAGTCTGTGTGTTGCGATGCATTATAGCAAATGTAAGATGCCAATTGAAAACTACGTTAATGACGTTTAATAGAAACCTTGTTTGATAAGGATAAGCAAAGACAGAATCGTAATTACATGCTGTTCAGAATCCTGAAAAAGCGCAAATACAGAATACTATAGGTATTCTGAATTTTGCATAAACAATAACAACACGGTGAAATAGAGGGTTTTAGATGAGTGCCTGTTTAGTATTGAATTTTGAGTTGGATACAATTATTATTCAACCGGATTAATAAATTCAATATGAAATAGCCACGAATAGAGATTATATTGATGACATACCTCCAAAAGTGAATTACTCTTATAACTGCTTATAAATAGTTGCAACGTCGTGATATGATGCCGTCGTATGTTTGTATGCTGGTTCGGCCGTCTCCGTATGACAGTGAACAGAGGAACTAACTCGTCGATTTCCATAATCCGGTATTTTTAACGGCAACGGATATCGACGAGAAAATTCCGATGTTCTACGAGCTGTACGGAAATGATCCAACGTTGATTCGGCATTCATTTGAATATGGATGTGACTAGTATAATAATTATGATAATTTGATCATGTACCTTAATATGATAACTTTAACATGTACCTTTCACTTGTATTTTACCCGAGAAAACATTAGTTGGTGGTCTAAATTATACTGGCTTATATGGCTAAATGTATTTGGATATCTTTAAAAAAAATAAAAAAAAAAAAAAAAAAAAAAAAATACATAAAAACGGTGAGAAAATGCAAGATCGATCAAATCAACACAGTGCAGTTGCAGTTGTATACTATTCTAAAAATGTACGGCTTGGATAAAGTGAAATTTGAGTTCTCTTTTGTCTTTTATTTTGTTATTTATTGTTGTCAGTGTTTGTTATGCAGAGTCTAAATCACTACTCGCATGATTTGTTACCCACCACTAACCATTATATTTGTCTGTGTTAAACTTAATTATCTACTTCATATACGCTTTTATAAATTAATTAAACATACCGTTTTTGATTTAGTAATAGGTCGTGCATGTACACTGTACTCTGATTGTGACGGCGACAATACTATTTGCTCCGATAATGAATGCGTTTGCAACACATATGATACTTGGGACAACAATGGCGTCTGTGAGTCAGGTAAGTAGACATTATACTAAAGGAAGCGCGAATATTGAATACAGTTATCATTAATTTAGTAAATTAGAACAGTGCGATGCTAACATATACAGTTAATTATTTTGAATTTTAAGTACCCTCTTGTGTATATGCTCATACTACTTGTTATCCACCGTGTACTCCTTTGAGCGTGAAGGGACTGACATGCCAGCTACGTGTTATACTTATATGAATAGAACACCTATTTGTCCACATACATAGTTAAAAACATGTCAGCTACATGATATATAGAGAATACTATGTCAGTACCTTTTACTATCAAGTTTATTATGCGAGGCTTAGAAAACGAGGAATGGCTCTGCTATGCTCATGTAGATTATTCACATTTTTCTGTGTGAATTACTATTATTACGTATTTCTCAGAATGTTACGCTTATCGGGGACGCCGCCATATTGTTTGTTTTTTGTTTGTTTTATGACGTCAGGCAACGTTACGTGCATGAGGTCAGATAACGTTATATACAACAAACGCCGAGGGATTCCGCATTGGTTTGCTTTATTGGTCAGTGCCTTTATTAGGCAGAAAAGTGTATATCTGTATGATAAACTTATGAATAGAACACCTAGTTAATAACATGTAGAGCATTTAACTACACTGTGCAAACACCAAGCTAAACTTACGGTATGGCAATTCAGACAGGGCACACTGTGTTGACAACCAAAGCAAACGTTGTAAGGGATTATTTTATTATCTATCTTATTATTTCACAGCGGTTAAAGTATAATCTACCGTTGTTCTAAAACGTGTCCTATTAGAGTGCGAGATCTGAAACAGTATATCTACGTTAAACTTTAACGTGCTTGAAACCATTCACCACTTTTGCCTTAAATCAGATCAGCGTTTGCCTTACCTAACACGTTCCGATATGGTTAAAGGAATAATGGGTTACACGAGTGTAGAAGCTTACATTGACCATAACAAACGCATTTTTTTGTTTTGTTGTGTATAACAAAATCCAACGACATTGTGAAACATTTGTTTTTAAGAAGGCTGTTCCAATACAAATCTAAGTGTTCTAGCAAGTTTAGTCTTGGATTTATTCACGATGTTGTAAGGATTCTTAACAAATACCAGCTGTAACCAATCCTAGATTAGTTTTTAGTCACTGGTGAATTTAATAACAAAATACCGCTGGAAGAGCATGTACCGTGCCTCTATTTATAAATACGAAGAAGCACAATGGCTCTCCCGAATAATGAAGAGGTTCAGAAGATTACATCAATTCCTAAACCCAGCTAACGTATGGCATGTGGCCATTATTAAGCCTAATATGCTGGCATTAATGACATTTCTTGCTAACACTGCTGTCAGCAACTTACACCCAGACTATATGTAAAACGCGGCGAACAAACAAGTGATGAACTGGAACATATGCTTACGGTGTGTAACAATACGAACGTCGTTGTATTACGAACGAAATATTGGGACGATATTACAAACAAATTCAGCAAGTCTTTGCACGATATATTTCTGACTACGAACAATTAACCATATATATTTTCGGCTCGATAGATGAACAGATAAGCAGAGTGTTACAAACTGAAACGTACCTAGATTACATGGTTCGTAATTCAATTTAAATTAAACATTTGTATGCGTCGTATACAAACTATAGTATGAACAGATGCAGGATAGTGTGTATATGTTTAAGCTACTATCATAGTAATTTTGAATAGTATGTTTATTCTTATCAGTCACTAAAAGTATCATTTATAGGTGTAATTTTGATTTATGCTTTAATGTTTCCTTGTATTTATTGTGTTTAACATTCAATTGATTTAAACATTTGTAATCTTCATTCAATTGGAGGAAATAAAGATGATACAACCTTATTCAAAACGAAAACATGCGATTTGGATATTGCTTGAAATTAATTACAATCGTCAGTTCAACAATTTGAACAATTCACGTTGGAAGATAAAGACTTAACACTAATTTAACGTCCAAGTTAAAAGCAATGCATTTACATTATATGGCAGAACTAAGTAAAATGAATGCATTTACAGTATATGGCAGAAACTGTACCAAATGGTCTGAATGTGGAAGTAAACGTTGGAATAATAATAATGTTCGCTGTACAAATGGAACGTGTCAATGCCAAGCAGGGACAGAGTGGGACAGTGTAAACAAATCTTGCGAACAAAGTAAGTACCTACTAGATGTGTGTGAATATCACATACTGTTGATGGAAAATAGTTAACAACAATATAATTAAATTAACACACCGTTGTGTGACTATCACCTAATATTGATGGAAAATAGTTAATAACAATATAATTAACTTACATGTAAACATCGTTATATGCATTAAACTATACTTTAATATGTATGTCTATGTTTATTTAAACATGAGAGAAACTATTGTTTTGCTAAACAAAATGAGAAAGCCTTACGCTTGCAAGTACGTAGAGCAGAGGCGGGTATTTTCGACACGTTAAGGACAAATTGAATAATCGGCAATTCTAACACATAAACAAATATGATCATCAATTGTTTTACTATGGTATGGTTAAACGCTTTATTTTGAAAACAAAATGTATTATTTAAGCTAGCAAAACAGTTCATGGGCTGATGCAATGTTCATGGCTACCTCTTTGGAACGGTCAAAAAACGCCGCTGGGGGTTTAAACCAGGATCTAGGATGCACCAAACCTCACACTTATCCTACGGTTAACCAATAACCATGTTAGATTGACAGATAGTATAAAGTTTCACACCTCTAAACGCTCCATAGCACCGGCTTTAGAGATATTGGATTATAAAGCCGCACATATTGGTCTCGAAGATTCCAAAGGACTACTAGATAATAACACTTTACACATAATGCCTAAACTATTACCTGCACTCAACGCATCAAACTATCTCTGTTCTGTTCTCTACATACAAGAGTATGCGAGTGGACCTTTGGAAACGGCCGAACACGATAAAAACGAAATATTGCAGTCTCGGTTTGATCATGAACGGTAGTGAAATATGCTTGCCCCGGCTTGATCAGAACTCAATATTCATAATAAAATAAAGATATATAAATCGAACAGGAAAATCAGCATTGAAGGACGGCAGTCAACCACAAACACAGAGAGACAAAAGGGTTGACAATATGGCTACCGCCTTGGATATAAAGCCTCATATATTACGAACAATCATTTTTAACGACGTCCTTTATATGCTCTTTTCGACCAAGAATTTGAACATTATTTGTTTTGATTAAAAACAACGCAGGTAAATACTAGTCTAGCTTCTAAATGACATCATTAACATGTATTACCTTAAATATAAATGTTCCCTTTTGAACGATCTTAATTTAAACACATTTCAGCTTTAACAAGTAACATGCATGTCCACCAATAATGCATACATACTATGTATTAAAGATGTACAGTTTAAAAAAATCAACACGCGAATGTGTTCATCGCTTAACAAATATCAAAATATACTGGGAAAAAAAGATCATGTGGAAGCAACAAATACAAACACAAGGAAGCAAGTAGCCTACTCGCTCGATCGTATTGAGTATGTTCATGAGAGGTAATATCACATTGTTTAAATATTCACATTCGTTCTGACACTGTGCTACGGTAATCCTTACTACGTGGCACCTTGGCCTTTGATCGGTTATATTTAACCAAGGTTCCGACAACTGCCTTTCGCTCTTATGTGCCATACATGGTAGGAGTCTCCACTTCGAATTACACACAAAAGGATCTAACTGCTACTTGTATCATTTTTATTTGTGTTTGTTGCTTCCAAGGGATCCCCTTTTCAGTATTTATTGTAGTAATTTTGAAGTGATGAAGCTATCAAGAAATATAAAAATATCGGACAGGGAAAGCAGCCATTTTGCCATATATGGCTTAATGATAAATACCATTAATTTTTAAAGCAACGAAAGTTACTCCAAATGAATGTAAAATCATATAAGGAGCGTACAATGTATACAATACAATACAAATGTATACATTGTATATTTCTTCGCAATAAATTACTCATTGTATTACATTAAACGATATTGATTAATATACCATATATGGTACAAGGTCATCATTCCAAAATGGCCGCCTCCATTTAAGTTTATTTTTGAAATCTCAATAGTTCATTTTGCCTGTATTGTTTCTGGTATTTTGATTATTTTGTCACATTTCTAGAGCACTTTCAAATACAACGTGTTTAAGATTAGTTCAGCATCCCCTTTAACTGCGATATATGTTTGTTTCCAGTTATTTATAATAAACGGTGTTTCGATGACAATCACTGCCCACTGGAACACAGTTACTGTTACGGATCGTCCGAAATCTACAATAATTCAGGACACTGTCAATGTGTGATCGGGGCCGTTCAGAACAATTATGTCTGTGTCATAGGTAAGATAATTATAACACGTATGTATTCAAACATGGATATATAGAGATATAGATCATAGACTCTTAATATCATATATATATGAAACATAAAACAATACATGTATCTTAACATTTATCAATTGATAAACACATATTTTTAAAAATGGTCAACTTTGCTAAACTGTTAAAGGGTATGTTCAGTGCACTAGGACATCTGTGTTTTTTTCCGAGACTCTCTAATGCATTATATAATTCATATTCCAATATATCCTGCATAAATTGTGTTATTTTCTTCATATGTTCATATACAGTAATATGATTATATTCAACGAGTTTGAATAAAATGAATGGAATTTTATTTCATTTAATTACATTTCTTGTACAAGAAATACAAATATTTATATAGATGATTCATGAGAAAATTTTGAAGGAAATGTCATTAAAGGGGTCATTTCACCAAGGATTGTTTTATTCCAATCGGCCCGATCTGGACCAGATTGTCACCGATCAATCAATTTTTTGATCTGCCCGATTGTCGTCCTGAATCGCCTCCAATCGCCCCCTTTTTTTGACCCGATTGAGTCCCGACCAATGGACCATGGCGGGGGGACGATTCTCGGACGTTCCTCGCGCGATCGACACGTTTCCGGGGCGCAAGTATGCGAAAGTTCGCACAAGTACCCGCAGGTACACGGCAAAGGCCCGGCAAAGGCCCGGTAGAGACCCGCTTCTTGCGCCCAAGTGAGCGATCTTCGCGCGTTGTTCGGACGAGAGAGGCCGAAAATGGGCGATCCCGGCTCGAGAGAGGACGCTTTCGGCCGATTTCCGCCGTTCTTCCGCCGTTCTTCGCGCGAGAGTGGCCGAATGTAGGCGTATGTTGACGCAGGTAGCCGAAAGTAAACGGTCTTCGGACGATTTAAACGATCTTCGGACGTTCTTCGGCCGACCAAATTTGCCTAGATCGGCCGGAGATCGGTGTTTTTAAAGGCCCGACTATATAAACCGCTCAGATCGAAGCCGTTCATCACTTTCTGACCAGCCAGGGAAGGTCATGGACCAACAAGCAGTGCTGGGGCTTGTTGTAGCTCTACAACTTCGTTCTGCCATAGCACAGCAAAATGTTATTACATTAGGAAATATGCTGAGGAGGAGGCCAATGACCAAGAGAAAATATGCCAAAAAGAAGTAAGTTTTTGTGACTTTTTAAAGGGTTTTCAATTGTGTTTTGTTTCAGTACCTGTTCTGAGAAAAGTGTGCAGTTTTTATTTTATATTTGGTTTATAATTCTCTGGCATTGGTATTAATTTGTAAATTTATTATTATTTATAATAATTTTGAGTAAATATATGTCTTGCTGTTGTATTTAGTAACAATTCATTCTTTGTGACATTTTAAAGGATTTTTACATGTGTTTTGTTTCATTAAAACATTTGGGTTTTAATTCTCTGGCTTTGATATCTGGTGAGGGTCGGGTGCGTACACTCTGCCGACACTACGCACGACCCTCGGTAGAGAGCTGCAGAGGCTATACGAAAGCTCCAGAGGGCGGGCGAGACAAGGGGACCTTCAGGGGAACCTCGGACGACCAAGACGACCCCGGGCCGACGGTTTTTGATCGGCTACTGTTTTTCAACATTTTTAAAAACCGTAGCCGATCACTTTTTCGGTACCCGACCCTCGGAGGACTGAGGCGATCGCGACAGATCTTCCCCCGAATGTATAGGGTAGTGCGGGACAGTGCTCGCACGTTCCCGATTATTTTCGCAAAAATGCGGCCGATCGACCAGAAAAAGGATCGGGTACTCTCGGGACCAAAACAATCCTTGGTGAAATGACCCCATAAGATAAATAATATTTATTGAACAGTACCTGTAACTTAAACCATACACATAGTTACAGTTTTTGAACTTCATGCGTCGTGTTCTCACAACAGTTGTTATTGATATTTAAAATAAGAGAATAAATAAGGAGAACTTTATTTATTGTGTTATTTTAGAATGTAACTGAAAATGACATGGAAACTATACATTGAGGCCCGCAATGTAATCACACATATTGTATACATCCGACATCAACACCAATTAAAATATAAAGTACCATCTAGAAAGTTGTATAGCAAATGTATATCAAATGAATCGTCAAGCGCTGTGGAGAAAAAATATAGTTTGTTGATAAATTACATTTCTTGGTCCCGCCTTAATTCCATTAGGCAACGGGAAAGCTTATATTAATAGGATTTTGTAACGGATATTTCGACAAAACACGTTTAACAGAGTTGTTGTGTTTTCTGAAAAATGCGAAAACCTGTTTAAAATTACCTATTACATGTATTAAATGTTTTAATTTTAAAATATGCAAACATGTTAAACCAAAATTAAGGTTTTATTTCATGCCCAGCCAACCCCATTTTCTTGGAGAAAGTTTTTTTTTGGTTATGAACATTAATACTCGGACTACGTCATGAACAACGTGATTGGAACTGAATATTTTCAAATTTAAATTGGGATAAGTCTCTTATAAGTATGAGCACCTGATGTAAGTTAAATATTGTTTTTTACGAAGCCAAATTATTCTATATTTAAGAATCGAGTGTGCAGGAAAAAAGATAAATCCGGTTATAAACAATAGTTAATACAATATACTATTTTCTGTTACAATGTATAAATATTAATTAAAATACTGTTATTATGCATCTTAATTAACCTATTTAATTTTAATCATTCCGGGAACCATGTCTATCGTCTAGAAGCCAAATTTCATAATTTGGTGTCAAACATTAACCTTGTTTTTTATCATGCCTGGTCAGTTTGACCTTGCAATCAGGGATGTTTTTATGAGAAGACAATACTTTCGTCTATTTTTTCCATTTAGGAACCTTCAACGGTGTAACCGATTTGAATTAGCCTTTTTAGTATTGTTGTTATTATTGATATTATTATTATTAATACTATTATGATTAGTAATATTATTATTATTTTTAGTATTATTATTATTATTATTATTATAAGTAGTAATACTAGTAGTAGTAGTTGTATTATTATTATTATTATTATTATTATTAGTCAAAGTGGTGTAGCATTCAATATTACTTTTTAAGCTTTGGAGTCTAGTTGTGCCGATGTAAATTGTTACCTGAGCACCGGTGGAACTTACTGCGACTTTGACAACATCTGCAAATGTAGAAAAGGATACAAAGCAGACGAGAACAAAACGTGTGTTGCTGGTAAGGATTCGTGAAATAACTAAATCTACAAGTGAAAATTAAGACTGATTTAAAAATAGTGGTACATATTAATGAATTGAATTGTTCTAATTATAATGTTTCGGTTAGATAATTAAAATTGTTCTTTTAATATAAACTGAGTTTACTAAACACGTTTTAAATGAATAAATTATATCTTAAATTTGTGTGTATGTGCGAGTGCGCATTATGAAAATCTGAATATTTTAGTTGAACGTGTGTAAAACTTCTTCTTAAACCATTCTTGACCTCTGTAATATTTTGATGTTTACATATTCCGTTATTGCTTATGGCAGAACGAAGAACAGTGCACGCACATCCGTAAACATATTTATTTTTATCTCTACTACACAGTTGAGTTTATGTTTTGTAACGACACCATTACGTGTGGAGAGGACATCAGTTTCACTTGTATCGACAACCAGTGCGTGTGTGCGGAGCACTTTCAACGGAACTATGACGGCTCTGCAGCGTCCTCGTGCATTTCAGGTATTTTATATATATATATGCAAACAATGTGTTGAATATATATAAAAGTGACTAAACACGCAAACATTTAATATACTGCATTTATACAATAACTGATCCCCATTATAAAAAAGATCCCCGGATATAGTTATTCGTACACTAATGACCCCGGTTATTAATTTACATACAAACAAAACACAAATTATGTTATGATACGTCATATGCAGTATAGTGAATCCGTAAAATAACACCCGTTATGCATTCCCATTCCCGTTTCTTTCTTATTCTCTCTCTCTACCTCTCTCTGCCTTCTCCATCCCGCCCGTTTATCTCTCTCTATATCACTGGCTGCTGTCCTTATTCATTCTCCATCTCCCTCTCTTGCTCTATTTTGTTTATATCCCTTCCCTTGCTGTGATCCTCGACTCTATAACTATCGCTTTCTCTCTCTCTCTCTCTTCGCCTTTTAGCTCTTCTCAACTTCCTCACCCCACCCCACGTCAGTTTTGGTTCTCTCACTATCTCTATCTACCTGCTCTCAAGTGCAAGGGGTCGAACACAGTTTTGCATCTGTATCGGTGTTAGATTAACACTGAATAAATAAAGGTATGAAATCACATGCATGGACACAGATAGTTAAGAAGAACTCATTAATTTATAGGATGTATCCCACACTGTTTTGAATTTCTTAAGTCAATAGGTCGACTCCATCTTTGACAAACCAGATCTCTACATTTAGTATACTAGTGAAATTTGCAGACTCGCAGATGTGTCTAGCATTCGCAATAAAGCATTTAATATATTTTAAACGTTTGTACAGTTGCATTTTGTAATCTGATATGTTGACAATTTGATTTTCTTATATCCGTTTCAAGTTTTGCGGTTGGCAATTTGAAAGAACAGCAGAGTGTTCAGAACACCGTGAGATAATATTACCTTTTATACAATTTACCATGGATAATTACATTACGTTACAGAGATAGGCCTTTCCTGCACCGAAACAAATTGCAGTATGGACCATGCTGCATGCAAGCCGATCGGAACAGCTGTAGATATCTGTGACTGTGAGGACGGGTATGCTGAAGATAATGGGCGGTGTATCAAAGGTTTGTATGCATGTACTGTAAATGCAACGATTAATATTGTAACAGGTAAAATGTAACAGGCAATGAAGCCAAACCAGAAAGAAACACTTTCTAAAATATAATTAAAAGTAGATAAAATTCGAGCAGGAAAAGTAGCATTCACGGACGACAGTCAACCAGAAACACACACAGACACAAACAACAACTATAAGCACGTTTATTCAAATGTTCCAAAGAAATCTATTCACTAACAGAAAATACATAAAATGGACGCAGTATTTCTTTAAAATAAAGTCCAAATAATATTGGCAATTGTCTCTTTTATCTAAATTGTCGCGTGTCCATTAAATAAAATTTCAGTTGATGTCTTGGCATTTCTCCATTTAATGTGAAGTGTCACGTGTCCCTTTAATTCAGTTTCAGTTTATGTCTTACCTGGTTTATTTATTCACAATAGTCCAAATAATTCAATGTCACTTCTAGTATAGATGAGCACACTAATTTGATTTCCTCTCTCTTGTCGTCTGCGTTTTATTAGTTACTTCCATCCTGTTTTCGCGGCAGATTACTGGCTATAGAATCATTATCCGTGGATAAAATAACCACTTATGACAATTCACCTTGATTAGAAATATCAAATTCAGTGGAATTCATTTTCAATACAATGTTGGAATAAATTAAATGGTGTGTACCACTTACGCGACAGACATGAGCACATCAGAATGGACTAGATTTAAAATGTTTTTTACTTCCTGGAAAACATCGTAGTGAGTGAGCTGAAGTTGAAATTTCGACAAAGCTCAAGTTTATGATAAATATAATAAAAAATGTGTTTTTTCATATCACACCCTATATCAGTCCCTAGACCCATATCAGCCCCGAGCTAAAGTTCTCTTATGAAAATAACCATTTATTATTCTCTATATATATATCAGATAATTACAGAAAATCAGGTTTGCGGATGTTGTCACAGAGAATCTTGTTACTAGCGTACATGTCTATATTGATGTTTAAAACGGATTGGTGTGTTTTGATTGTTTATACATTACATTGCAGTCCTTGGCGGATCATGTTTACGGATTGGTGTGTTTTGATTGTTTATACATTACATTGCAGTCCTTGGCGGATCATGTTAACGGATTGGTGTGTTTTGATTGTTTATGCATTACATTGCAGTCCATGGCGGATCATGTTAACTGATTGGTGTGTTTTGATTGTTTATACATTACATTGCAGTCCTTGGCAGATCATGTTAACGGATTGGTGTGTTTTGATTGTTTATATATTACATTGCAGTCCTTGGCGGATCATGTTTACGGATTGGTGTGTTTTGATTGTTTATACATTACATTGCAGCCCTTAGCGGATCATGTTTACGGATTGGTGTGTTTTGATTGTTTATACTTACATTGCAGTCCTTGTTGGATGATGTTTACTGATTGGTGTGTTTTGATTGTTTATACATTACATTGCAGCCCTTGGCGGATCATGTTTACGGATTGATATGTTTTGATTGTTTATGCATTGCATTGCAGCCCTTGGCGGATCATGTTTACGGATTGGTGTGTTTTGATTGTTTATGCATTACATTGCAGTCCTCGGCGGTTCATGTTTACTGAATGGTGTGTTTTGATTGTTTATACATTACATTGCAGCCCTTGGCGGATCATATTTACGGATTGGTGTGTTTTGATTGTTTATGCATTGCATTGCAGCCCTTGGCGGATCATGTTTCAAATTGGTGTGTTTTGATTGTTTATGCATTTCATTGCAGCCCTTGGCGGATCATGTTTACGGATTGGTTTTTTTTTTTTGTTTATACATTACATTGCAGTCCTTGGCGGATCATGTTTACGGATTGGTGTGTTTTGTTTGTTTATACGTTACATTGCAGCCCTTGGCGGATCATGTTTACGAATTGGTGTGTTTTGATTGTTTATACATTACATTGCAGTCCTTGGCGGATCATGTTTACGGATTGTTGTGTTTTGATTGTTTATACATTACATTGCAGTCCTTGGCAGATCATGTTTACGGATTGTTGTGTTTTGATTGTTTATACATTACATTGCAGCCCTTGGCGGATCATGTTTACGGATTGTTGTGTTTTGATTGTTTATACATTACATTGCAGCCTTTGGCGGATCATGTTTACGAATTGGTGTGTTGTGATTGTTTATACATTGCATTGCAGTCCTTGGCGGATCATGTTTACGGATTGGTGTGTTTTGATTGTTTATACATTACATTGCAGTCCTTGGCAGATCATGTTTACGGATTGTTGTGTTTTGATTGTTTATACATTACATTGCAGTCCTTGGCGGATCATGTTTACGGCTTGGTGTGTTTTGATTGTTTATACATTACATTGCAGTCCTTGGCGGATCATGTTTACGGATTGGTGTGTTTTGATTGTTTATACATTACATTGCAGTCCTTGGCAGATCGTGTTTACGGATTGGTGTGTTTTGATTGTTTATACATTACATTGCAGTCCTTGGCGGATCATGTTTACGAATTGGTGTGTTTTGATTGTTTATACATTACATTGCAGTCCTTGGCGGATCATGTTTACGGATTGGTGTGTTGTGATTGTTTATACATTACATTGCAGTCCTTGGCGGATCATGTTTACGAATTGGTGTGTTCATGTTTACGGATTGGTGTGTTTTGATTGTTTATACATTACATTGCAGTCCTTGGCGGATCATGTTTACGAATTGGTGTGTTTTGATTGTTTATACATTACATTGCAGTCCTTGGCGGATCATGTTTACGGATTGGTGTGTTGTGATTGTTTATACATTACATTGCAGTCCTTGGCGGATCATGTTTACGAATTGGTGTGTTTTGATTGTTTATACATTACATTTCAGTCCTTGGCGGATCATGTTTACGGATTGGTGTGTTGTGATTGTTTATACATTACATTGCAGTCCTTGGCGGATCATGTTTACGAATTGGTGTGTTCATGTTTACGGATTGGTGTGTTTTGATTGTTTATACATTACATTGCAGTCCTTGGCGGATCATGTTTACGAATTGGTGTGTTTTGATTGTTTATACATTACATTGCAGTCCTTGGCGGATCATGTTTACGGATTGGTGTGTTGTGATTGTTTATACATTACATTGCAGTCCTTGGCGGATCATGTTTACGAATTGGTGTGTTCATGTTTACGGATTGGTGTGTTTTGATTGTTTATACATTACATTGCAGTCCTTGGCGGATCATGTTTACGAATTGGTGTGTTTTGATTGTTTATACATTACATTGCAGTCCTTGGCGGATCATGTTTACGGATTGGTGTGTTGTGATTGTTTATACATTACATTGCAGTCCTTGGCGGATCATGTTTACGGATTGGTGTGTTTTGATTGTTTATACATTACATTGCAGTCCTTGGCGGATCATGTTTACGGATTGGTGTGTTTTGATTGTTTATACATTACATTGTAGTCCTTGGCGGATCAAGTTTACGAATTGGTGTGTTTTGATTGTTTATACATTACATTGCAGTTCTTGGCGGATCATGTTTACGAGACGAACAATGCGCTGTTATTGACGCAACACTGTTATGTAATTCAAGGGGTATGTGCGCATGCAAACCGGGATACGTTGATGTTAATGGCGTGTGTACAAATGGTATATTAACTTATTAATCAATGCAATTAAAACAAGTATATCATTAAAAAGAAAATATAAACAAACATATTAATCTATATATAACACAATATTCTCTGTACGATGGTGTCAACCGCTCTATTTAAAGACAGTTTTGAATAGACATCTTCAAATAGTTAGGTTCTTGTCCTACTATTATAAAATATCACGTGACGCAAAATTGTGCTTACGCTTATGACTAAGCCGGGAATAGTTGATTTTGGTCAATTATAATTCTGGAAATGTTCTTGATAAAATGTGTAATGAACATCAAAACTAGTTATAAATGTCGAACAGGAAAGGAAGTGTAGCATTCAATAACCACAGTTAATCAAAGTAGATTATACAAATCGAACAAAAAAACAACACGCATAGAAACAAACAATAATTACGAAGATAATTAAAATGCAAGATATGAAATCACAAACACAAAATGGTTGACAATAGGGCTATAACACTGGAACTGTCAGTGGCAAAAAAAGGCAGCTAGGAGTTTCATTTAGGTATGTATGAACTTTTCAGTACGTACAACCTTACTACAACACGGTATCGAATAAGAGTGGATTGCTCTCATTCAAAGGACATTTGCTTCAATAATGTGTGTATACATAAGGACATTTTACAAACGGCAATTTAGAAGTACACTGTGTGGACTTGCCAAGACGTTTATGAAGCGTTTATTTTTCTATAAGTTAAAATGTTCGTCAGGTATGGAACTACTGCGTATATTCAGCATGTTGGTATCCGAACGGTACACACTGTCCACCTCTTTGGTGTTGTATTGCACTGCCATAAATGGAATGTTGATGCTTTCACCAAATATTCAAGCAAATGTCACCAAGGACTAATAAAACGCCTTTTGGTATATTGATGATGTATCGAAAATTGACAACCCTTTCTTTTCAGTTACAGTTAATAATATGTATCATAACAAACATCAACTCAACAAAGTTATTAAGTTACATATGACCGATTCCTTTTCTTGATAAACACCACTCGATTGAAAACAGAAATAATAAGCAAAACATATTACAATAGAGATGATTTTAATTTTGACATTGTTAATTATCCCCAATAGAATGAGATGTTCATCACTTTTTATGTTTTTTTTCTCTAGAGCCTGTAGTCGAGATGAGGACTTTAACAGTCGTAACCTTTGTATAAACTAAAACGCGATTTCGTCGGGGCTACCATCACATGTACCACAAACTTAGAAAATCTTAAATAAACGTGTATTATCACTGATCTACTTTTAAATTATAAAAGTAACTACGATACGGACTATAACAACTGGACTTCTGTGATGACGTGCTTTACAAACTTCGCTAGATACATTGGCATGATCACTTATATACAATCTTATTTAAATTAGCTCGAAAGTGTATCATAAATGGTATGATCCTATCATCTTTCAACGCGCTACATGATTAGTGATTCACACTTAACAGTTCACCAATATGTATTCCTCTTTGATTGTGTGCTGACCAGACAGACTATAGACCATATGATGACGCCTACCTTAGCTTTTTCCTTGTCAAGCCCTTAATAGTTTACCGCGTATTACCCTGGCCTCTGCCGTGTAATCGAGTACTCGCTGTCTGGCTTTCTATGTCTAGTGTTTTTCAATTGTATACATTCATGATCATCTATGCGTTATATTTATATTGCCTATTAATGCTGCCGAGCTTGTAAGAGTATATAGCCTGGTGGGAATTTCTTTATTTGCACGTTTAAGTTGGATGCCAATAGGGTACAAGTGGAGTGCACCCTATAACCTGGCGAAAACCCACAGTGCCGTTCTGCCACTCGCCGTATCAAGTCAGTACCTCTATTGTCAACGCTTGTATGTTTGTGGTGTCGAAGACTTACCGTTCTATTTTTCCTTGTTTTTGTTTTGTATGCCATTGAAAAATAACGCAATAAAGGTATCAAAGGAATAATTATCTATTTGCCAAATTAATGAAAAAAAATGAAATTTAAAATTTAAATTAAATTAATTTTAATTAAAATTAAAATTGTGTTTTACATTTCAATCAGATGGTCTGCATTTTTACTTGATTTTAATTTTAGTATACATTTTTTTTATGCAAACTGTCTTCGCTTATAGCAAACATATAATACAATATCACTGAAATAGAGGCATGTGACCGGGATAGGGCCGTCGAATGGTGACATCGAACAATGACGTAATAATATAACCCAATACTTTTTGTTCACTATTGTCGTAAATAAGGGTATGAGTATAGAAACAGATCATAGTTTACGGGGATTTTTCTAATATTATATCCATATATGTGAATCCAAAACGTGATACAGATACATATACATTAGTCCTCGTAGCTGAAACTGTACAATGTACAACTATCATCTTCAAATAACAAACTCCTTCATAAGCACTTACATTGTATTAAATTGTTTCGCTATATATATATTGATATAATTTGATCTGGTTTTACGCTATGTGTTTGCTTTAATTTATTAATGCAAGATAATTTAGATGTTTAACCACGTCACCAGTACTTACACACCGCACATTGCTACGTGTGCTGTATGAGTATTGGAATACATATGTTATACAATCAACAAGGCCGCTATGTGCAGTAATAGTTATGTTATTGTAATATAGTTTTAGGATCCAGCTGCCAGGGACTTGCTGACTGTTCCATGATAACGCATGCCATGTGTGATTCAGATAAGTGCGTCTGTCCGGCATTCTATGCAGAATTTGAAAACATATGCTTACGTAAGTTGAGTTAATCTGTCTAAATAAGACCAGCGTCGATGAATGTTATATCCATGGTATCAACTTATACATACTACTGCTGCAGATGACGATGTATATGCATTTGCAGAAACTATACATTCCTATTAAGTAGGCCCTTCCTAAATAAGAGCTCACCTTTATCGACATATACATATCCTGCACTAAAACATATTTGGTTTCTTTATCTTTTTGGAAAATGCACAGTGTCACTAAGTTTGGTTTGTACAAGTCCAGTTAGCAAACCTTATAATTATATTGCGATTACAATATGCTAGACAGACACAAAGCATGTGACGCTACTTAAATAATAAACTCGTTTGAAATACGCACGGCATTGTTCAGTAAAATTCAGTAAAATTCTGGATTCATCCTGATGTGTTTCTAATTATGTTTTTGTATATATCTTTTAAAACAACATTTAAGTGTATCGTTTTCAAATTATTTCTCTGGATGTTGACTTTATAGAATGGATGTACATTTATTTACACTGTCTTGCCAACATTTGGGCGCTGCAATCAGGATAATAACGAGGTAGTGCAACACATAATCGTTTTTTAACTCAACCAGTAGGCATTTTGCAAACTGACGTTTCAAAGTCGGTAACCCTGTCTGCACATTTTTGTGTTGTGCATGGGCTCAATGACTATGAAATTTGCTATTTTGATTTATTACAGTACTGACAATTGCATTTGGTTGCTGAGGTTCCTATAGGACCATTTTCCTTATGTTTAATTATCAAAACGTTGGAATGTGATCAGTTTCATAATGTGTGCAAATTGTATATAATTATGCTTATCAGTGTGTTATATACCATTCATTTCGCTGCGTGCTCTATGGGTTATTAACGTAAACCGTTTTAATTGCGCCCTCAGTAGTACACTTACTGCCTATTAGTAATTATTTAGGATAAATATAGATATAGAAATAGAACAGGAAAAGCAGCATTCAAGGGCGACAGTCAACCACAAACACACACAGGAACAAAGAACAAAATTAAAGATTAAATAAAGATAGGAAATATTTATTTAAAAAACAATAATTTAAAAAAAATACGTATATATAAAAACGATTCTGTTGTAAACCCTGTTGTGTTTGTGATGTCGTTTGCATTTTTTATTACATTTTTATTACTTTTGCTTTCTCGTTTGTCTGTTTGCGTGTTTGTTTTTGTGTTTTGTCGTTGACTGTAGTCCTAGAATGCTGCTTTCCCTGTCCGATAATTTTATCTTTCTGTATGGATACGTGTTCTCTGTGTTACATAACTAAAACATGATACGTTTTTAAAACAGGACAGGAATGCCACGTATCAGTAGTGAAGCTACCTGACATTTATAGAAGGTCAATTCCATATTCCGCTGGATACAATGAGCCTCAAATATCAGACATTGCGCTAGACGAAGGGTGGTATTCTATTGGGCCGAACACACTTTCGGCACGTGAAAAAGGACCTCAGACAGGACAATGTGGCACCTACTACCCTATATATCTTACAGGTATACTTTTCAAGTCAGTATTATTGCTATTCATTATGAATATGTGTAGTATTATTAGTATTAGCATAAGTAATAGTAGCATTAGTAGCATTAATGGTATTAGTACCGAACAAATGATGAGGGAACACACTTTATTTGTAAATCGTGTTTTGCAATGTACAAACACGACAATGTGAAACAGTATAGCTGTCATCTGATCTAAATACTGAAAAGGGGATCCCTTGGAAGCAACAAACATAAACAAGAGAGAAAGGTAGCGGTAAGTTATAATTAAGTGCGTCACAGTGTTTTACAATAAAACAGTGTACAGCGTATATGGAATATTGTGATTTATCAATATTTTATCTAAAGTATATGAAGAAGTGCGTGGTCTAGTGGTTACACTTAAAACATATAGTTTTCCGGACACTCTACGCTTTATTCCATGACTTTTTTGATATGCCTAACGAGTCCTCAATATGATGTACTGCCAAAATAATATTTATCGTCCACATGTCTAACCTTTCTACAGCAAGCGTTAACTGGGTGTAACCATTTTTTATTAATCGACTAAGACACTAAGTCTGTTATATAATTAATATCAATAACCACATGAAGATAATCAATTGCGACATTTTAGCTTTCAGTTAGTTGGGTAAGGATTGACTATTGCCATATGCCGTTCATGAAATAAATCATATGTTACTTAATCTATCATTTAATTTATAAAATGTCCAGCGGAACTTACAAACGCACAGAAGCAAGAGATGGAGACAGGTAGTACTATAAAAGTCACAGCAATGGTCGGTGGAATTGAACAATTTAATTTGTCTGAAGAAATTGAGGTCCGTATTCGACAGTGCGGCGGAGACACCCAGGTGTATTTAAAACCACCATCAAGAAGAATGGCTGCATATTGTATAGGTGACAATTAATATTTTGCTTAAACAATGTCGTTACTTGATGCTTTGCAACACTGTGTTCGTTTTTTTTTTCATTTTCAAACCACTTAGCATTCATTGCTGTCCGGGTTCCATAGTCATACATATACTCTAAACAATTTATAGTTGTAAGGACCTTGTTTTCCTTCCTTTCTTATGAGACAAGATGTTAAGATGAAGATACTTTATCCTTATATCGACAGTTAATAAGAAAAAAACGGCCGATATATTTATGGATTATGGCATATACGCTAGCGAAAATAATATTACAAAAAAGTACTGTTAGTTAAAAGAATACACATATAATACAATTTATTATTTACGTGAGCTCTAACAAATTTAAAATGCAAACATTTGTGTATTGTTATAAGGGGAAGGGTGATCTATTGCATACTGATTCTTATATATTATTTCATTCTACTTTTAGGTAAGTATCATATATACAATGACATATATGTAAAGTTACATTTTTGAACGTACATTTTGTTTTCCAGAACACAACATTGTTTCAAAGCCGGCCGTCATTTCAACAACAAATAGGCCTTATGTATATATAACCTTGAACTTTACTGAGGAAGTGATCAGTGGAATGAATAAGTTTATACCAAACATACTAGCTGAGTGCCGCAGTCATGGAAATATCAATGTGCACTACAACGAAGGATTATACCGTATTATTGATTGGTAACTATTAATTTCAGAACTACATTTCAACAAAATATGTTTCATTATGGTCATTCAATGTGTTTACCCAATGTTAAGGTTCTGTTAATGTCATGTTAAACTGGCCAACATAGCTTATGGAATGGCGAGTTGTTCATCGTCCTTTGTCCGTCCGTCAGTTCGTCGTTTGTCAACTTTTGCCTCGTTAACACGATAGGGCCTTCAATTTTCATCCGATATTTTTCAAACTTTACAAGATTATTGATAGCAATGAAAGCTCAGAATAGTTTGAAAACAAGCCATGTCGGAACATTTTCACCGGAGTTATGGCCCTTGATTATTTGAAATATGCTATTATTTGACCTTAACGCGATAGGGTTTTCATTTTTTTTTATCCGATATTTGTCAAACTTTACAAGCTTCTTGATATTAAGGAATGCTCGGAAGAATTCGAAAATCAGCCAGATCTGACCAGTAACTAACGTTACGGCTCTTGATTTAGTCAAAAAATGCTGTATTTTGCCTCTTTAAGACGACAGGGCCTTCATTTATTATCCGATATTTATTAAACTTTACCAGATTGTTACTATCAATAAGAGCTTAGACAGGTAGACAAGTTAGAAAACCAACCAAATCATCGGATAAGTAACGCCGGATTTGTGGCTCTTGATTTATTTCAAAGATTCCGTATTTTGCCTCGTGAAGACGATAGAACCTTCATTCGGCCGGATTTCAGCGAAACTTTACAGGGATGATCAGTGCCAAGGCTAGTTTTACATATCATCACTGTGTTCCGGTTGAACGATTTGGTGGAGTTTCTTTTTAAAGGTTTTAATACACAGAATTGTCCTAAAGGTATGGCTGGATTTCGACGAAACTGTTTAGGGATGATCAGTACTATGTCTAGCTGTGCATGTCTCATTGCATCTGGTTGATTGATTGTTGGTGGAGGTATGGCCCTTTAAATACACAAATTGTGTCTGACTAGTTATTCTGAACCCCTGGCCGGATTTAAACAAATTTGGCGGGGATGATGAGTACCAAGCCTAGTTGCGCATATCATCGCCATGTTCCAGTTAATTGAAAGTATGGCCCTTTAACGTTTTTAATACTCTAACTTTGTACATACTATTTCTCCTGTACCTCTGGCTAGATTTTAGGGAACGTGACAGGGATGATGAGTCCCTTGTTGCGCATGCCATCGCCATGTTCTGGTTGAATGATTGTTGGCAGAGTTATGGCTCCTTATACACACACTTTATCTTTAGCCTATGGAGCGCCCACATGCCCTCTTGGTCATCTTGTTTGAAAGAGTATCCATACTGTACATGGTTTCTGCACCTTTTAAGTTTGGACATATTTGCATAAATAATCGAAAATATGTTTACATACGCAATGATGTTTGTTGAGAATAATTCCGTTTCAAATTAATGTTTGTGTAGCTCATCCAAACCCAGTAAGGCATGGCTGCTGGATAAACCGTGCCTATATGAGAAATTATTTGTTCCTAAGAGCATATTTACTTGCATTTTTCTAGAATATGTATGCATTAATAATTAAGCTGTCATAGTATCATTATGCGAGCAACTAATGTTGGATATCCGTTTTGTTTATAACTTAGAAACACAACCGTTTTAGAAACATCGATGCATACAAAGAGATCCGTCGCTAAATTAAGTATGAACTATACTTAACACATGTTCATGAGATTTGAATATTAAGAACTGTTATAAATATAAGATAATAGATAATATAATGTACATTGACGTTGAATGTTGTATTGCTTCATACACGGTATAAGAGTCAAACGTTAACGAGTTAGATATATTATTTTTTCACTGATCAGGTACATTAACGACAAACACTTTGCAACATATGGTCCATCACGAAAATGGAATGAGTTGCACCTTTCCGAAAGTGATATACTGAACGCCGGCTATACACTGGGATTTACGGTAAATTACATATGCACTATAAATTAGTATCATACAATAGAGTTTGTCTTCATATATATGATGATTTAATATCAAGCTTGTTTTGAGTAAAATATGTATCTTTATACGAGATGAATGAAAATAATATGCCTTATAATTATGGTAATATCACGTTTTTGTTTAATTGATATAAGTATACTAAATGAGTCATATGAAATCCACTGACTGAAAACCAAAATTTAAAGCAGCACATTCGCATCTACCTTTACAATTTCAAAAGACTTAATTCGTACTCTGTATGGTTTTAAAGTCGTGCATTTGAAAAATACATACAATTTTATAGTTCTAAATAAATTTACTCACTATTATAAAATTAAGATTTTTGTGATTTTATGATTTAAATTGCACAATTTGTTAGACCTGTTACTATTGAAAAAAGCTAAAGCTAGCACTGTTATATTTATGAATGTTGGTGTTTTTATGATTTTTGTTTAATTTAATGATTGCCATGCACTAGGAGTGCCATTATCGACAAAGGCACACCACGGCCGTGTATTTGCCTTTTTATTACATACCTTACTATAAATGGAGAAGAAGAATATGAACAAACAGTGCACCTTTATGACAAAATACGTCGACATGTTTACAAAACGGTGTACATTAACATACAAGTAGCATAAGATGCACACACTTATTTGGCAAATAAATACATTACATTCAATTAATAATTTACGTTAAGTTACTTTTCTCACTTGTCTTTCGCTTTAATGATATATTTCAAAACTTCAAACGTTTATTTACTGGGCGTGAAAATTGAAATTGCTGTTGAGATTTCAACGTCCGCTCCTCAGCCATAGCGCGCCAATATGACGTCTTTGTGTTGCTTGATGACGTTGACGTCTTCGCGTGCGAACAGTCTATGTGTCGATTATGGATTTAGAAACAGGACAGATAATCATTGTTTTTCTACTAAAATGTGTTACTATTTGTAGTAAGGTATGTAATAAATGCACTATAATGAGACGTGAACATAATCGTGGACGTATTAGCAACACCAATATCGTCCAGAGAAACTGTCCAATCATCTTACCGAGATATTTGTGCTATTTACTTTTGTACTTTGTTTTCGATAAATTCATGTTTAAACAAATCTGCTTTCGAATAAAGATGCATGCATCTTATTGAAAGAGATATCGACGAATTAAATTATAGAACGATCTGCTAGTTTCGTCAGATACGTGTACGGATAGCTTCATGGTGTCACAGTAGTAAACAATAAAAACACTTCTGAACGACATGAATTCATGTCTAGGGCATTTGCATGATTCATGATTATGAGCTATCTTAAAATGCGACTATAACATTATTCTTTTACAAGCTTCACTCTAACTATATTTGTTGAATAAAACAAATGTGTTAAAACATAGATGGTAAGGTTTATGTGTATCGTAACATGTCGATCGTATTTACGTCTATATTTATCGGATCTTAAGTTATTTACTTTACAATATGACAGGATATTATTCACTGGTTTATACTTTAAAATATACTGAACCCAACAGCTAACGCACCAGTAGACAATACCTTTGATGTATGAACTTATTATATGCCGACTGGTACCGTTGGATACAGGTGGTTTGAATGATTTTTTTAAATTTACAGTCGTTATTGACAAGATATTTGTCTCGTTTAGAATGAATTAGTTTTGATTTATTCATTGCTGTTATTGAGATATTAAAGGTTTTGTCTACTGGTGAGTTAGCTGTTTGGTTCAGTATAGATACAACAGCTTTAATTAAACCAATTAAGCTAATTTGTTTGAATAATACATGTAATTACGTCTTGTTTTGTTTGTTCAGTTTACGACAGATAATTACCATTACCATGTATTTTATATTGTAGTTGCAATGTTCTATTAAGTATTCGGAGACTTCTTTTGGGCAATGGTCGTCACCACGTTTTAGTTCCGTGGTAGTAACAGGGGTTGCTGAGGGGGTAAATATGTTAAATAATTTATTTCTTGTTGAACGGGACACATATTTAAGGCTACATTATTAATTAGATGTTTGCTTAACATACGGACGTTTACATCTGTTTTGGCATAATAACTAAATAAACTCAATTTACACATTTGACAACAGAGCTAGACATAGAAGTTGTACGTATGATCAGTGAATTCAAAACAAATCACCAGCTGCAGTTTTATCCGTTTGATAATATTTAGGTTTAGTGCACAACACACAAAAGACATATTCATATATCTGACATTTTTTATATATAGACAACACATCAACATAGTTTCGCCATTAACGCAGATAAATTGTCTCCGGTTGAATATTTCTATCTCACGAAAACTGAATGTATACATTATATATAATATCGTTAAATAAACACATATTTATCAAATCAAATGCAGTTTTATTCAGTTAGGCTATTTAATTAAAATCTACAACTTATCTAAATATCATTAGGAGTACTACGACATTCAGAACCCAGGCACTAATACTGAGTTCCATCAAACTTCTACCAGAACACCTATTGGCTGTGCCACTGATGTAACCGATGAAGCTTGGAATTGCACAATGAAGTTTGACGTCATAGGCTATTTGTGTAACTACCAAGATGCATATCATACAGAGCGCCCTTATGTATGCGGTCGCGCATTAATGGGGGTGACTAAGATAGGATGGGAACAGATGCTCGCTTCAAACTACAGCTGGAATAGTTGGAGATTAAATAGCAGAACATTCTACAAAACGAATGGATCCTATGTATATGAGAATCTTTTTGAAACAACCAGTGACACTGAAGCCTTCGAAAATAAAATACAAAGACCTAATATAAACTTCAAGATGAAGTTTGAACCTAGTTCGGATACTGGTCATCGTTTATGGAAGGGGTACACTTTGCCGGATGTAATTGTAAGTACCGTTTTTTTCTATTAACTCACTTGAAATACACATTTAGATTTGTTGCCCTTGAGGAACCGGTGGAATATATAATCAAGTGGGTGTTTTTGGTTTTGAAAGTGTGTACATACCACATTTAGACAAGGTATCGCCATATTCCTGTCGGTAAGGTAAAATTCACAATTGTACTTCTTAGGTCAAAGTTTGGTATTTTCGCGCCTTCGCGGTATCACCTAATCCAGTGGGTGGAGCTTGATTTCCATTCCATAAATACAAATCACAGCATGCTAAGTGAAAAATCAAATAGACGTCAACTGTCAAAATATGTTGTATCGATGTCTTAACCGTATTTTCTTAGCCAGTACTCGGATTTGTGTTTCTGTGCCGCATCAATGCTTAGCAAAACTTTAAATCTCATTCAAAAATCTCAGTCGTTTAAAAGTCAAAGTCAAACTACTGCTCTATTCACTAAGTATGCTTTATTTGTTCTTAAGCATAGAGTACACTCGTTGTACATAGCATACACAATGCATGGAACAATTTAATTTATCGAACTATAAAAATGCATATTATAATCACATATTTTAACACATAAATATCGGACTATTATATTATGATGCAATGATAATTCAAATATTGAAATGCAATGTTTCATTAAGGCTTTAGATGCGATTTACCCTAAGGAAATTATTTTGTTACGACCAAGTGTTTATCCAATTAACCATATATTTATCAATCTTATCAAATTATTGGTGGTAGGTTAATATTCTATAGCATGCATATTATAGGTGAATCAAATTGTCCATCTCGTCGGTATATGACCATATCGTCAATTCATCGAGAAAAGTGACTTTACCAGCATCGTCGTAAGGTTCATCATATGGAAATGTGGAGAAAAACACCACAAACTACAAGCGTATGACATGATACATTCAGCGCGTTATTATCAAACATTACGCAGAATATATATATATATACAACACAAGCGTAAAAAAATATAACCCTATCATTTATATTGAATATAGCCTTATACAATTGTATATTGTGCTTAGGAGCTCACGGGCAAAACACAAAGGCACAAATAATGTTACATAAGTATCGTAAACAACTTCCATTTCATTTCCTGTAATTCAGCTATTTAATAAAATGGTATACTTCAAATTAGTATTAAATAGCATTACAATAGCATGCCCATTGTTACAATACATTAATAGTGTTTCATTTAAATGTTCTCATACTAGTAATGCATAACACGATTTTGCTTGGACGATATATATCTAAACACATATATATACATGTAACTGAATCTCAATGGTCAATTTCAAGAGGTAATATGCGACTATTTAGTATTTTGTTCCAAAGAAATATAAAAAAATCGGACAGGGAAAGTAGCATTCAAGGAGGACAGTCAACCACAAAACACAGAAACAAACACGCAAACAAACAGCTTCATATATTATACATAATATTCCTGCACTGCTCTATGATAATCAGCGAGTAGAGGTTTTGCTTTTATTTTTAAGTGCCTTTGGTTAATGTCATAACAGTATTGTCTCCACCGAATACTCGTAAACATTAAAGGAAGACAAATCAAATATGACTTGTTTTCTCGAGTTAAGACGTGTTATTTAAAAATGTTTATATATCTGCAGTGTAAAGAAAATTGGACTTGGCAAGTGAGAAAGTGTTGCAATTGCTTTATTTTTAAATCAGCAAAAGAATAAAGCAATTATGAAAAAAACTTATTGTCGCAGGATGACCCTAGTGGTTGGGGCTAACTCAGGAAAGAATCAATGACGGTGAATGCTTTTACATAAGTCTAATGCAACTTTTAAAATATGTTAAATATATATACAATTATCTAAAAAAACAAGCGAATACACAAATGAACTATGAAAAGAATGTTCTCATGAACGTTTAAGACGTTCTTAGTATTGTAACAAATACTGAATGTATACGACACTAAAGTGTTGTTAAAGTTATAACAATGTTGATTTATGATCTAGCGCGATAACTGTGATGCGCGAGAGCTCATGAAGATGATGATGCGCGAATCCAATGGGTGATTGTCATCAAATGCCTCTATAAGGGTTGATGACGGATATATAAGATGATTAACCTCCACTGAGGTTGTGGGTGATGTTCCTCCAGTGAGGACTGATAACGGGCCCACCTTGTGTCCCGGGGGTTGTCGCTACTAAAACCTGGCCATGCTGCGCAGGTACGGGGACCGTCTCCACCGCTCTTTACGTTATACGTGGACGCTTAGCTCCACTCCGAAAGGCTTACATCCACACATGGATGGCTTATATCCTGGATGGCTTAGACTGTAATTATACATACGCTTTAGATGTCGGTTGACAAACATAACAATCTTGCATAATTATCATTACCCAAACCAATCATTATTCAATAAATATATGTAAGCTGTACTAATGATGAGTAGCAATGTATACATATTCTACAACACCATGTATACGCCATGTACGTTGCTGTTAATCAATGCCACTAATACATGTAATATAAAACATTATTAAATCTCTCGTATATTACACTCACTGAGGTATACATGCAAACATGTATGTCAACTAATGACCACATTATAAAACGCTATGCATACGCGTCGAACATTTATCCTAGTCACTCATCTCATTGTTAACTAATGTTAACAATCGTGTATTACAATCACTGAGTTATACGCCACCGTTAACTAATGCACCTAGTATCCACTGTTATCAATTTAATATTGTTTTACAATTAATGATCAATTACAATAATTACATCTAATAAAGTAACTTCAAAAGCATATGCTTGTCTAAAGTTAATGTTTGAGAAACATCAAAGCTAACCAGATGTCGTAACCGCCAAACAAGATGGCGCCGCCCACTGATTACAAATATACGAAAAAAGTTTAATAAAATAACTACTGACCACATATTGCCTGTGAATTTTGCCGTCCAACTTCTGTTCCAAACAAAACAACTATCAATCAATCCCGGCAAGAACTAGAAGACAATGGGTTTTATAACAAACTTTACGCCCAAAACATTATTTCCCCCATTCAGTCCGTGACATACGTGGCTAAATTCGCAGTATTAAAATCTACACGAGAGGCCCCTTACACAATTTTGCCACTTAAAATGTGCACGCTTTTACGTGTTACATGAATATATCATGGATATTGTGAATTTGTTTCAACTCAACAATAGATTAGTGTGTAACTAACAACTTACAAGAGCTATGTACGACCAATACGCTCTACCCGTGATATTTTGTGACACTTATCATTATTTGTGCAGATTGTCAAATCGCTAACATTGATATTTACAATTATCTATTCCTAATCTCTCCCCGCTGCCACCTTCAAATAAAATAGGCTCACACTACAAAGAATATTTCTTATTTATAGACTGAATGTAAGCTATGCGCCAAGTGTGATATTTGAGGAGAATCATACAGCTTCCGGACACACATCTAGACAATTGTGTCTTAAACGATTTACACAATCATTACAATAAATTACTCGACTTTGTGTTTGAGCTGGGTGACTTACCAATGCGCACTACTTGAAAGAGTGAACGAGAGAAAGAAAGGAAATAAACAATAAACTTTTGTTATTTCTTGTATATCATCGTAAAAATATGTCATAACCAGTTTACTTACCAGTATTTTTGAAATATGGGAAATATTTCCATTGGGAGAGCAATTGCTCTGATATCAGAACTCGTGCTTTCAGCGCTCATTCTTATCATGGAGCAATTTCTATCCCACGAGAAATAGTTCCCGTATTTCAGTGCAAATAACCTCTCTCTCTCTCTTTCTCTCTCTCTCTCTCTCTCTCTCTCTCTCTCTCTCTCTCTCATAGTCATTATAATGTGCGCATTTCATCATATAATGTTATTTTTAAGTGATTAATGCGTTTTGCAGGTTGTTGACAGAAAATGGCAAGATACGTACTGCTGCCTGGAAATGGAAAATGGACAATTTCCAAGTCTTACTTCATTTGACAAGTTTGACTTCATGTACCCCAGTAGGTAAACAAACACTACTCGCAATAATTCTACGTTTACTACTACTGCTTCTTCTACTACTACAACTACTACTTCTACTACTACTACTACTACTACTACTATTACTACTACTACTACTACTACTACTACTACTACTACTACTACTACAACTACTACTACAACTACTACTACCAATACTGCTACTAGTACTACTACTACTACTTGTATTACTACTAATGCTACTACTACTACTACTACTACTACTTCTACTACTTCTACTACTACTACTACTACTACTACTACTACTACTAGCACTACCACCATCGATACCACCACCCAAACAAATCAGCACGACCGCTCCAACTATTATCACTGCCAATTGCTATAATACATATAGACTGTATCGATATTTTGTAACTGAAGATGTTTTTGAAAGTCATTCACATATGTGACATGGTTAGATATAATTTGATACTGTATACCCAGTAAACATTTTTTGAAATTCAGATACTATTTACTGAAGCGCGTTCGTAAGCTAATAATTTATGATAAAAATAAGATATAAGGTCCGGTAGAAACAGCCACATCACAATGTTTGTTTTGTCAAACACGTCGAATGTCTTAAATAGTCCTCCAACAGAGGTTTGGGGAACCTGAAATATAATTCACTAAAATTAATGCAAAACAAATATAAATTCGCTATTCAACAATTAGTGGTGATAATAATGATATACCTGCCTTGATTTTGCTCTTTGATAAAGTATTTTACAGTATTAATACATACCTTTAAATTAAAATTGGTATTATTAATTACAAGTTATCCATGTTAAACGATTTCGAATTCATCTGTTAGTGGTATCAACCAATATTTATCTCTTTCCTGTTACAAAAGGCAACTGTATGTTGAACTGTATAAACATTTGTATACTGAAAGAAACATATTATTGATTTAGCGTATAGTACCAAGTATAATACATGTGATTTAATGCATAACATCTTGCATAATGACGGTCAATACATGTACGGTCAATACCATTGTCTTCATGACCACTTGCAATAAATCATGTAATACAGCATTAGAACAAGATATGTATCGTCTTACCGGTCAATAGTAACGCTATGAACCATCTGTGAATGTAAGAGTTATGAACTATTTTCCGCAGCCAATCAACCTGGGAACTTAGTCGGAAAGTATTAACTAACTGAATACTTATATTATAATATTGATATTTATAAAATAATTTTAATTTTAGAGGAAGCTTTCAACTGCAGACAGTTGGTGAATACATCCTGTTCAGAAGTAAACAGGTTCCATTTGAGGCAAGTATTCATCTCTCAATCCAAATTCGAGACATAATAAGCACAATATATGACAGTGTTATTTTTACTGGTCCTTTGGGATAAACGAGCCCAATATAGGTAGCTTTGAAGCAGAATACCGCTTAAATACTGAAAAGTGGATCCCGTGGACATGTTGGAAGAAACAAACGCAAACAATAGATAAAAGTAGCAGACTCGATTCATAAGAGGTAATGTTAAGTGCAACGTCTCTCACGCATCCTAGCACCTGCTTAAGCGATATTCTACTTTAAAGCGACCAAGATTGGACTTGATGATCTCAAAGAACCAGTGAGTAATAACACTACCGATTTTTAGTCGGGACAACTTTTTACGGCGCCACACAACACTAAACGAACGCTAGTGTGAATGATAATAAATACTGGAAAGTGGATCCCTTCGAAGCAACACACACAAAATGAGATAAGAGGTGCTTCTTACAGTACCTCTCATGAAGAGAATCAGTAAAACCGAATTTGATACTTTATACTCTCAGTTGTGATTGTTGCATTCAAATGATCTCCCTAACCAGTATTTATTTAATTTTGAAAACATTAATTATCCCCATTAGGCAAGGATGTTCCCAGAGCAACATCTTATAGGATTCATGTTTCTCAACTGATTATTTTCTCTAGAGCTTGTTGTCGAGTTGAGGACGTTAACATCCTTAACGTTTGAGTAACGAAACATCAGTGTTACTGTTGCCATAAACTTCGAAAAACATTTGTATTAACAAACATGTATTATCGAATGCCTGATACACTTTTAACAATCTGACTTCTATGCCAACGTGATTTACACATTTCGTACAAACTTCACTTAGTACAGACTAAATACAACCGAGTCTATATAATAATTCTCTTGTTTGTGGTTGTTGAGGAGTCCCCTTTTCAGTATGTATTGACATTCACATTGGCGTTGTGTAAGTGCTGTGTGGCGGCTGTAAAAGGTCGAACGATTATAAATCAGTAGTTTTATCCATTACTGGTCATTTAGGGTCTTCAATTCCACTCTTTGAGGTTTTAAAGTAGAATATATCTTAAACCGTTGCTAAATGGCGTGATAAATGTTGAAAGGTATATTACATCTCATGAACAGACTCAATAAAACCGAGTCTGCTACTTTCTCTCGTTTTTGTCCAAGGGCTCCCATTTTTAGTATTTAGTCATATGCTCCTTAGCCATGATCGCTTTCATAAAATGTTTATCAAAGAAATGTATCAAACGAGTTTATTACCCTATTTATTTGTCACGGATTGCATTTTAAATGACAAACCTATATACAGTTGATATACAGTTGATCCCCTCCCCAACCATTTCATTGATCAAATTTAGCTGGCTACTGTGGTCATATCGTTTCATTTATTTGTCTAGGAGAACAATAAAAAATATATTCTCTGACACCACCAGCTTGTTTGAATCGTTACCGTGATATCAAGTATGGCCCTGCCACAGTGTCATAATTTTACACAGAATTGTATATGAACATATTTGAGATATGTTCTTCTCTACAACCACACGGCTAACGGCTTTCATATATTGCATCTAGCGTAAGCAGAGTCCTCTACAAAGTTTGTTCAAATAGTAACCACGTGTCAAATTCAACCCCGCCCGAACGGTCATATCGTATTTATATAGGGAATACAGACTGACAAGTAAATTATTTTTTTAACCCAAAACCAAAGGCAATTTCTGTCGTCTATATGAATCCTACCAATTTTGGTCGAATGGGGTTCAATTAAACAATCCCCCACTCCCCTATAAATGAGGGTAACAGTATTATGCCGTTTATCTCACCAACGTCTTTTGCAAGTATCTACGATGGTCATGGTTATCAGGTGAAAGTTTCAGGGCACTTTGGGACTCTTGTTTCTTTTTAAAATATACTTTGTAACAACAGTTTGTTTGTGACCTCGTTAGATAGAATTTGTCTGTCCGTAGTCAATCGTCGTTAAAATACAAAGTTTAGCAGATAAGAAAAATGTCAGCTCAAATAACGTGTAGAGCAACCTGAATTCGATGCATTAATTTGTGATATCTGCACGTATGTTCTTCTCTAGAGTATTTCCGTCACATGTAATTATCTTGACGTCTTAGCTAAATGACAGAAAACGACTACAATAAGATAAAATCAGGTAGAAATACCTTACACATATGATTGACATTTACATATAATACTCATTAAGGTCCAAATCAAGATGGAGGAATGTGATTATGGTGTATGTGTCTGTGCTACAACGTACCGAAATGGAAACGATATCTACACTTCAGACTCATGTGGAGGATCCAACAGAGAGGGACATATTTATGGAGATGGACCATCGGAAGTAGTAAGATTATTTTTTGTGTGTGTGTTTCCTGCGCAGAATACTTTTCTTAATTTGTCCTGCTCTATCGAGATATTTAAAAAAAGGCAGATACCTAATGCTATGCCAGTTACATCTACACGACGTGAATACATTGCAAAGAACATCAAAAAAGAATAAAAAATATCGGACAGGGAAAGCAGCATTCAAGGACAACAGTCAACCACAAAACACAAAAACAAACACGCAAACAGACAAACGAAAAGACAAAAGTAATAAAAAATGCAAACGACATCACAAACACAGAAGGGTTGACAATAGGGCTACCGCCTTGGAACGGTCAGTGGCAAAGTAGGCCACTGGGGGTTTAAACCGGTTCTAGGGTGCACCAAACCTCACACTTACCCTACTGTCATCCCATTAAAACAGGACAGGGTAAATAAAGAATATTTTCTTTGAGATTTCCGCCCGAATAGCTGAAATTAATGTTTTTGCTCACAACAACAACTTATCTTTTCCCGTTTAAACACCGTCAGTTCCGCAGTGCGCATTCCCGACGTTTAACGTTAAAGACATTGTGTAAGCATTTTACTAAGTATATATCATATCAAGGCATGGCTCATAAACTATCTTTTAAAATGTGATAATGCCATTTAATTGATTCAACATAAGGACATTTCCTACAGTTTCTTCATATTATTTCCAACGAGCAATTTTTAGAGATATGGTTCATAGCTAGAGTGGTCCATCTGAACCATATTTCAGCTTTAAAAATAATAGGTCGCCGACTTGGTTTCTGAGATTTCTTAAGATAAATGATAAATTACCCATATTCTAATTTTGGCGAATTTCCTATAACTGCAGTTCAACCTAATTAAGGCAAAAAAAAGAGAAGGCAATAACACAAATCGAATAACATTAATTTTATGAGCTCATTCAATATGGTCCTATTAAGTGTGTATATATGAAGTAAACTGCATGTTATATGTGGAAATGAAGGGGAATATTACTTGTATTGCCTTTAAATTCTCTGGTAAAAATAGCAGATCTTGTTAACACATATGTCAGCATAGTTGTGTTTGAGAAAAAAGCCTTCATTATCTAAACAGTTAAGTAGGTTTATAATAATGAAATCTAGTGATAAATATATAAAAGTTTAAGGTATGTTATTTGTGTGTACACATAGCCACTCTTAGACAAGTATGAGAGAAATAAAGGCACATAAACAACTGTAAGAAATGGCCTCATGCGATCTGCATAATTTATACATCTTTGCAGCTGTTGGAAAGATGCCATATTCAAAATAAACATTCAAAAGTCATTATAATATAATGAATGTTAATTTACCACAGTTCAGATACCTAAACGGGATGAATATGTACATATACCAAAAAGAAAACGATGGCTTGATCCCATATAAGGGTTACATAAGAATATATCAACATCTTGCTGGTATGGAGACATTTGCAGAAGCAGAAGGTCTATGTACGTTCACAACAAAAGGATTCAAGAGCCGGATGGGAACCGTATTATCTAATGTGGACGGATTTGTACAGAGCTGGAAGTAAGACTATGGTTATCGTTTGATTCCATTGATAGTGTTGTTTTACAGTTCGTACAGAGTGTCCGACTTTGCAAACGACGTCACAAGTAAAACACAGTAACGAACACCGACTGTCCATAGAGTGTGCATATAAAAGCCTTACATTTATTTAAAGACTACAACTAAGACGTCCGCATGCGTTTTGGAAGTCTTTTTTTAAACATGATTTGTTTATTCTATCTTTGTAGTGTACACTGATTGTGTTTTTTCGTATGTAGAACAACGATTTTAAAAAGGAAACTATTGATACAGTTTTATTTCATGTTTTATTAGCCCTAGTGTCAGCCATTTTGTGTTTGTGATGTCTTATTTTGACTTTCATTCATCTTTAAAGTTGTTTTCTGTTTCTGTGTGTGTTTGTGGTTGACTGTCGTCCTTGAATGCTAATGTTCATGTTCGATTTTTATATCTACTTTTATTTAATGTATGAACGTCTTGTTCGTTCACACATTATATTTGTTGCTGACTATTTTATAAACACTTACTTATATTCGACGTGTCTTTCATGGGTACGTAGGATTCCAGCTGAAGAAAGTTTGCTGAATCCACTAAATCACGTCCGGTACTCATATGCGGAGATATTCTTCATGTGTACTTGCGGTAACGAGTACAGTTATATTAAAGCAGGAGCTTTAAGATGCGTGCCTGAGTATGATTGTGATGAATGGCATGCTGCTGCAGCGTTTAAAGGTACATTTACATTTTTTTTTACAAATAACATCTAGCAGTTCAATCAAACGAAATCAAACGAAACCACGTAAAAGACGTTCTATCAACAACTTCGATATACGCAGTCGGTTACAGTGCAAATAAAAAGGTATAACTGAGATTTTAAAATCTGAATCGTCAATGATAAAGTACTAATTATAGTAATACGTTTTGCATTTTCAATGTACAACATACCATACTGTTACTTAACCAAATATTTACTTTTATAAGGATGTTATGTGCCAGCATTAAATCCCCTAATAAGAATACTTCTTTAAATCTCTAGCTAAAATTGAAAGTAAACAAATGACGGTCATTCGACGTAGTTTACGCTCGTATATGTAGCTGAACATATTCTTAAAATAGTAAAGGTGTTATGATATGTTTTCATGAACAGTCTCAATCAAACGCAGACTGCAATATGTTTTGTATTTATCGTGTTCGACAATTTCCAGATTGTTCCTTTCATACTTTTTATATATCACGGGTAGGGATGCCTGTGCATTGTGGCGTCGGTAAAACCTCTCCCCGTGCTTTCAGTCAGATCTGTCATTCATTCCGATCCTAGGCTATCGTTGAGACCGATATTTATAAGTATCGGTGGTACATTCTCAAATGCTTTTGTTTTCTTACCTGAATTTCAAAAAGATGGTTCCACTATTCCCGCCTATAAGGTTCTGATTTTAATCACCCTTAATATATGTTTCCTGTTCTTTTGACTGTTACCTCTGATAAATAGGCATCATAACCTCTGCTTCCAACTAAATTACATTTCGCCCATTAGTTTCTAGTTTAGGTCAAGCCTTTTGTTAGAAAATGGGACTATACGCAGCTGGCCATTGAACGGTGTGAACATACCTCATTTAAGGTGACATGTTCATCGCCATATGCATACCATCGTCGGGAAGGTTCAAAGTTAGCTCTACTGGTCGAGTTTGCAGTAATTTACTATAATTACAGTGTTTGACTTGTGATCCTAACTCCCTCTACACTCTTTGCAATCTCCAGTTCATTGGTGGTTTATTGGTTAGTTAGGATGTGTAGACCGCGCAATGAGGTCTCGAAATTTGGCTCTGCCCACTTGGACCCCCTGGGGGTAATCGGGTCAAAAATCAAACAGTGTGGTATGGTCATTTACGAACTCGGTGCACAATATATTCAAAACAGGTTTTGACCTCCTTCATAAAGGGTACAGTTTGAGGAACTTGTAGTAATCTACTATTACAGAGTTTCGGCATTGTGACGCTAACTCGGTCTATATCATTTGAGATTTTAAATTCATGGATGGTGAATTTTTTAGTGTAGATGCACAATACGTTTTCATGCTTTGGCTCCTTCCACTAGGTAATCGAGTAAAATACTCATGCACAAAACATGCATATCTAGTCCAAATTTGAATGCATTTAATTATAATTTGGTATGGTCATTTAGGGACTCGAGGCACAACATAAATAAAAACAGATTTTGTCCTCCTTCTTAAATGGGCCCTTGAACATTGGTACAACTTGGGGAAGCAGTAATTTATATGTTTGAATGCAATTTTTCTCAACTCAGGGCAAAAGGTCTTAAGTGATACAACAACTATATTGTTCGACCCCCACCCCAACCACAGACTTCGATTCCAATCTTTGGAGATCGCTGAGTCCGATTATTATAGATGTCGGTGGTACATTCGCAAATACCTTTGTTTTCCTACTTGAATTTTGAATATGTGTTTCCGCTACTCCAGCCTTTAAATGTTATGAGTATTGTTTAATAACCCTTATGATATGTTGCCTGCTTTTTAATTTAGTCTTTTGACTGTTACCTGTGATACGTAGGCATCATAACCTCTGCTCCAAAACTAAAGTCCATTTTATTTATTTCGCCCATTGTTTAGGGCAAAGCGTTTTGTTAGAAACTGGGAAATTACGCCGCTGGCCATGGTATGGTGTGACAATACCTCATTGAAGGTTACATGTTCACCGTCATATGCATACCATCTTCGGGATGGCTGACATTTCAGTATAATTGACTTTTTAAATATTGAGTTCTGATCAACCCGGGGCTAGAGGGCGTGAACGGTAACACACATATTTCAATACCGTTCTTGAACAGTCTGAATCAAACTGAGACCGCAATATTTCTTGTATTTATCAATAGAAGGTGTTTCTTTGGCTAAATAGCCAAACACAAAGACGCAAAACAGTCCATTGCTTTGATATCAACTGTTGTTTCTACATCTATATACGAGTTTAACATGAAGACGTTAGCGGAAGTTCTAGCAATATTTTCAAAAGTGTCGCTTCCAAAGTGTATACGCGGTCGAATGGTCTCAAAGTCGCTAACACAGAGTAACGTTTGGCCGATGTGAACAATGTAGCATATATTATTCCATATCTATAATACCCGCAACTTATATTCATCGATATTTCATGCAAGGTGCGATCTAAAGTGTGTTTTATCTTCTGAAAGAAATTACATTGCTTGCTACATAAATAGACAGTTTTGTCCGTGCAATTTTGTAGTTACGATCTGACCTAGTCATTACTTGAGTATATATACAAGCTTTGAACCTCTATATTGAGCCCCTATGCTTCACTTTTCTCCCTTCCTCTATGATTGTACCTTTTAAAACCGCAACTGGGGAGGTAGATACATGCACGTTCGTCCCTCAGGGGTTTTGGTCGTACCCTGTATAGGTTTTACCCTTGGCTGCAACTGCTGTAGTTGTTCAGTACAATTCGGAATACATCCGGAGTTGTTTTCAATGATTATGTTTTATTATATATATTTACACAACAACATGTTTGTACTTCGTTTGGTAATGTTGTCAAGGTGTGGACTTTATTGTCATTGTATGTTGTCTAGGTGTGGACTTTATTGTCATTGTATGTTGAATTTTCTCTTAGTTTACGGTACAATGTGGGTCTACGGCGCTACTGTGTTTGAGTGTTGTGGTTTCTATAGGACCATTTTTCTCATGTTTTTCTCTAACGTAGGACGCAAGAATACGCTCAGTTGTCAAATTTACCTGGATACCTAAACGAGATAAATTATTATAAAATATCTCTTCAACTTTCTGTTCATGCTCAATGGTGCTTGTGCTAATAGTATTTAAAGTGAAAGTTGGATAAATGATGGAATACGAGGTTCTGCCGAGTATCCGATCTGTTTATTCAACGAGTTTATTAAAGTCATTAATACACAGTCACGAATGTAAGATTCTATTTTAATATCACATAACACACCTACGACGTGGTAGATTCACTTTAATGTTGTCATTTTCCCTTGTATGTAAGAGGTCATGACGTGTTGTTGTTTTCATAACGTCAGCTACATTATGCGACTGTATCGCCTTCGCCCTACAAAAAACGAAAATGCGACACCTTAAACTAAGTTTAACTTACTAACATGGATTTTATAAAGTAAGTTTTCAAATAAGGATAACTATTTAAGGTGTCTGAACGTATCTTATGATATACCATGCAAACAACTGGGACTAAATGGTTTACTGTACACAAACACGTTTACATCTGTAATACACTAGTGTTTTACGAGCAATCATTATTGGCCTTTTTACACTCCCAGAAGGCCTATATGGGATAAAAACAGTTTAAGAAAACGCGTAAGTGGCAGTTAAAATTGAAGTGGAAAATGTAAATGCAGGTGGAGTTCCTGTCAAAGAAATGGATATGTTTTGGGTTTCCTTAGTATTTGTAGTGACAGCATAGTAGACTATGTTTTTGTATTATGAACAGTATACGTAGTAGTAGTAGCATTTATGTTAGTCAACGAGACTTGGCACCAACTGAATGAGAGTACTATTATTATTATTAGCAGGAGTAATGGTAGTAGTAGTGGTAGCAGTAGTAGCAACAGCAGTAGTAATAGTGGTGGTGGTAGTAGTAGTAGTAGTACAAGTAAGTAATATTTGTTGTACTAGTAGTATTAGAATTAATACTTCCAGTGATCGTCGTCGTCAGTAGTATTAATAGTATCATCATATACACTTGAAATAATGCAGTAAACATATATATTCTTGCACTTGTCTATGTAGCAGGTGCATGCCTTACGAATTTCATAATTTGTAAATGTCTTAAATTTTATATCATTTTGTTTAGTATAAGTTTGCTTTTAGAAAATGTCCTAATCTGTACTGTGTTATATAACAACAGTTAAAAATTATACCTATTTCTTTTTTCCAGAATGGCAACCACTCCCATTTCCTGATTATTACCTTGGACCTTTGATTATTAGACGTTTTGTTCATAGAGACGGCAGAAAGTGGACCGAGGAATTTCTGTGTGAATTTATTGCAACCGATGGATATCTATATAAAGTGGAATGGTATATATATATACTAATATAATAATACCGCAAGTATTCATTGTACGGGGACATTTACATCATCTGATGTGTTTATTGATTAACTAACTTTTAAGACCCTCAATATATCCTCTATCCTTCCGTCCGTCCGTCCGTGGTCCCGCCCGCCAGTCCGCCCGTCTACGCGTTTTGACGTTTTTATTAAGGACCTACTTGAATAGTCATGGAAAGCTTGCTTATTTACTGCTAACATGCTACATGACCGATTACCTAAGGTATATACACTGACGCCCGATTAAATTTTTCTCGTTGAAAAGCATTGGTACATAGAACGGTATCTAGAGTATAGCAGTATATAATATTTCAAGCTTTACGTTTATGAAGAACAAAAACAACAAATTAAAAACCTAGCTGTAGTCAATACAAAACTTTTTATAATTCATTGTTTTTAGAAAAATATAACACCAAAACATAACTAATGAAAAACCTGCTTTTATGTTTTCATATGTTCTTTCAAAAGCTGTAATGGAAGGGGCCTTAGTATCTGAAACAAAATAGAATACCACCATTTTCTGATGCAATTGTATGTCTAACAGTGATTTACAGTTACCTATACACATTCTCTCGCCTCAACCACAACCCCACTTCTCCTATCCCCCAAATACAATAGCCTGCAAATAGATTCTAAAGTTGTTGGTTAAAGGTTGTTTTTAGAGATTTAAAACTTAGGACACATATTCACTATCATTGCACAATGTTATATGGCAAGAGCCATGTCTACCATATAATATATTCGAATTATCGCCCTTTTTGACTAGATTATTTCAGTTAAAATGTTGTATGTACACTTATATTCCAAGCAATATTTTCACTAAAAAAATTAAACTTGGTATACATATTGAGCATCATTACACACCCATGTACGACAAACACTTTTATGCCTATTAAAAAAAAGTATTCCCCTTCTCTGCTTCATTTTTTGTTGAAATGTTGAATGATTAATTATATTGTCATTCATCTAATACAAATGCTCAACAATAATTCTAGGTTTTAGTGTTCTTCGAGGTATTATATTGGGTGACATTAGTCTTTAAAAACAAGTAAATTATATCTGGTAAACGATTCATTGTTTTGCACATATAGTTTAATTCAGGGGACTTAGAAGGCAAAACCTTCTATCAATATGTACGCATTTCGTTGAGTAGTGTTAACCGTTCTTATTTCACCAATAATTTCCAGACTGTATCTGAATCTAAATAAAATGTTATATATCTATTGACTAGCTTTAACTAAGAGTGATTATCTGCATTTTGCTATTGGAATTTTCCTCTTTCTTATATATGCTGTCATCATTTGTGTAATATAGAAAATTACCATTTGTTAACACTTTCAGCATGTCAATGTTGTATACCGGTAGGTAACAAAACAACCGGACGTACTGATATAATTACAATGTCAACGTTTAAAAATTACAGGAAGATCAAAACTGACGTTAGTACCGTCACACGGAAGAGTGACTTTCTTCCAGCGGAAGAAGCAACGAGTTACAAACTTACATATGGTCTATATGGTGCATTTTCCGTGAACGTATTTAAAAAGCAGGTAACATCGGTGGTGTAAGGCTCATATCATTCTAAATGTTTCTAAAGAGTAGTTAATGTACTACTTATAGTAAGGTTTAATAACTAATAAGTTACTGAGCGAAAAGTATCATGATATATACCACTTACATACATTTTCATGACGTAGTGTATGACGTAGTGTATGTACAATTCTTACTAACTAGTTTACACTTACACAAAAATAGCAATCAGGAAATATTGTTTAGCCATTTAGGAAAAATAACCATGATTGGAAAGAAAACGTGTAACGTTGTATATATAACCCCTGATTGTACGTTGTCCGCCTTGAATGCTAAGTGTGTCTGTGGACATTTAATGTGTGAAATGTTGTATATATAACCCCTGATTGTACGTTGTCCGCCTTGAATGCTAAGTGTGTCTGTGGACCTTTAAAAGTGTGAAATGTTGTATATATAACCTCTGATTGTACGTTGTCCGCCTTGAATGCTAAGTGTGTCTGTGGACCTTTAAACGTGTGAAATGTTGTATATATTACCCCTGATTGTACGTTGTCCGCCTTGAATGCTAAGTGTGTCTGTGGACATTTAAAAGTGTGAAATGTTGTATGTATAACCCCTGATTGTACGTTGTCCGCCTTGAATGCTAAGTGTGTCAGTGGAACTTTAAAAGTGTGAAATGTTGTATATATAACCCCTGATTGTACGTTGTCCGCCTTGAATGCTAAGTGGGTCTGTGGACCTTTAAAAGTGTGAAATGTAGCATTCTAGGCACTATTTGTATTGTCTGCTAAGTTTTGCAGTGAATGTTCACTATCAGCAGTCACCATTTATTTTGCATATACACATAAATTGTTCGTGCTATAACATTGATACTTAGCATGCTGGCTAGCACGCACTGGGAAGCCCATCTCTAAATTACTAAACTCATATATATAATACAGAATGAGAATGTGGTATATTAGTGTATCACTCGTGCATTTATTGCCTTTGATAGTCATGACACTGCTTAGACTGAGTAACCTGAAATCGAGGATCTATTGACAATTGCTGTTAAAAAAATGTAAAACACGATCCTGGCCACCGAAGTTCCAATTGCCCATACAATCAGTTACTAAACAGAACAGCGTAAACAGGAGACAAATTTGCTAAACGTAGTACCGATAACATATTACAATCAAGTGTATCTCGACAGCCAAAATTCCGTCAATCGGTGCTCATTTCCTTTCTTGATTGCAATCATTTTACAACGCACTGCAAGGTTGGTGGTGGACCCATTTACAGTTCGTCACTATGCTTTCATTGTGCGATGATCGGACAGGCTGTGGACCCAATGTTAACATCTACCTAAATCCCAAAAGGATGGTGACGTTTGATATTTGTCTGCAATATTGTCTTGTCGTGCCCTCAATTATGTATTCTCTTGTTACGCTGGCTTCTGCCAAGCCATTGAGTATCTTCTTTGTGGCTTTCTAGGCTATTGCTTTTTGTATTCAAATATACACGGGCATCTTTGTGTTTTACTTATATTTCCTATTAATGCTGCATTGTTGGTTGGTTAGGATATACATCATGGCGGGGATTTCTTTATTTCCACTGTCCCGTTTTATTGGGACGACAGTAGGGTTAGTGTAGGTTTGGTGCACCCTAGAGCTTTGTTTAAACCCCCAGCGGCGGTTTTTGCCACTGACAGTTCCACGGCGGTAGCCATATTGTCAACCCTTTTTTTGTTTGTGACGTCATATGCCTTTATTCTTTGTTAACAATGCCATTCATGTTTGTCCTTTTGCGTGTTTTTGGGTTTATGTGAAAGCTGCATTACCTGTTTGACTTTTATACTTATTCGTAATACTCTTTTACATATATACACTGTGTTTTTCAGCTGGTGTGTGGAGTAAGTGTATACACATCTGATAAACAGAAAGAGCTGGTTCCTACACAATACAGCGACTCCGTTTCTGCTCAAAGTTAAACAGAACATTATTATTTATTTTATAATCATGATTAGGATTTGTTTTTATTCTTTTAGATAACTTGTTTGTTCACCGTGTATCTACTTAAATGTTTGAACTTATATGTTTCTCGAGCACCATACCTTCAACTGAAATATAAGGTACTATCCATTCCCCGACTATTGGGAAGTTAATAACACTCAAAACAAAAAGTGTTACTTAAACAAGGTGTATCATGTATTATAAATTCTCCCATTTCTGGTCATGTGAGATAGGCATTTTCCTCATGTGAGATAACTCTATCTTACATGACATGTGACTTATGACGTCATGACGTTACGTCGACATCGCCTTATTCTGGCGTTAAATCAGTCATTGATTTTATGCCGGTAATAAACACATAATGGGAGAAAAATAATCCATCATGAGTATCCATGTGAGATAGGGAAATCTCACCCTCGGGATCAGGATTGCAAATAGGCACTCGGCAGAGCCTCGTCCCTGGTTGCAATTCTAACACCTCGGGTGAGATTTCTCTATCTCTCTATCTCACATGGATACTCATGATGGATTCTTATATTCTTCATTACTATAAACATTGCAAAATGCTGATTGTTGCTCTTGTTAGGAAGTAATGTACTAAACACTATGATAGTAATGGTGTGACCACTAATATATTCGCTCGTAATGTGTTTAAGCTAACAACAATGTCGCTGTAATTAGAAAGAAAAACACAACAACATATATGTGTAGTGGTCTAAATACTTCTAAATACTGTCATTTGTATAGTGCACTTTAAACGCAGAGATTAGGGAGAATCATGACCCACATCCTCGTGTTTATGTATTATTTTAGACTGGTTCCTCTGGAATATATGTACCGATAGTTTACACTAATTTGATTTTAAGCCAGATAAAATTACGAACACTCAATATAAGATTATTTTCCCATGTAAAACAAACACTGTACGAGTAAGATCCATGTACTGTACATGATTATTATATGTATGGCAATTGACGTAGACAGGATATATATATACATTAAATACAATGGGAAAATAACAAGGCGTGTCATAACGTGTCACCTGAAAAGAGACACAGAGAACACGTCATGATGTCTTAAATCTTTGGAATGTATTGTAACATTTACTAGGTATGAATCAATATAATAAAGAACATGTGTGTCTTACATTAGAATATTACTGGATAGACCTAAAATTCAGTCCAGCTCTCCCCGTTTTTGTCAATTGGTCAAGTGAGCAGAAGACAACATTTGTGTGTGTTTGTATTTGTGTATTCATGTGAGTGGTTCATATTGTTAGAGGATTAAGCTCCATTAACATCTCGGAACCTTATTTTGACAAAATTTAATATTGATCTGGCATTTTGTTTCATTATGAATCATTCATTACTTTGAAGTGTGGTTGAACAACTTGTATTCGTATTTTTTGTGAATATTATACTAACATCATTTACCTGTGTTTATGTGTATATAAAATTATGTAACAATTTAACTAAATCGACACATTTTTTCAAGAAAAATAATAGAAAAATAGGAGTACATGTAACTCATAAGTGCGCAGACATCCGATAACACAATGTAATGTAATCAATGTATACAATATACGCCCACCTGCATCAAAGGGTTCACATGTTTAGCTCAATTGAGATGTTCTGATCCTGCTTTGTACATCTTCCGAAATTAAGTTTAATTTAATGTACGAAATAGATTGTTAGTATACTAGGATCATCGAAATATTACCTACAGATGAGGTACTTCCGAAACAACTTCAGTTACTGCCATTCATGTTTGTCCTTTTGCGTGTTTTTGGGTTTACTGTGTTCTGTGAAAGTTGCATTTCCTGTTCGACTTGTATACTTATTTGTATATGCATGCAATTGTAAACATGCACGTCCCTTTACCATGTACAGTACAATGACGGATCCATTAACACGTAACTGGACGTAGTAGGATAACCGTTTAATTGCGGCGGTCTTCTCTTCCGACTTTGAATATCCATAGGGAAATTTCCTATTAGTGTGTTGAATACTATGACAGTGGAAAGGTTACTGGAACACGTAATATATATATAAAGTATATACATATTAGATTTACACTGCAACGAGCAAACACGAATTTCTGCAAGCAAATGACAAAAAAAAAATGCAATTCATAAATAACCAGGCATCGAGTGAGACAAGTACGGTCATTGAACAATTTCTTAGAGTATTTTTATAACATAAGTAAGTCAACTGGTACCCACTAAAGTTGTAAAACATATGGTACAGTCAACGCAGATATAAAAGTCGAACAGAAAATGTAGCATTCAAGTTAAGCTGACAAGAAAATCATGACATTTTCAATAACGGCCCGAGCTATCACGTTGTTCTTTTTATTTCCTAGGGAGCATCACGTTTAACTATCAAATGACTAACACCCTTAACTATCGTATATATGTAGAGATACTAACATGCTTATTACACTGATGAACTTAAAAGTGTGTACATCAGGCTTTCCTATGGGTCTATCCGATGATATCAACGCTTCATTTATAAAATAAATAATGATAGTTTCTATTCTAAAGGTGCCAAGACATACTGAATGTGCCTTAATATAAACCCTAAATTAAAGATTCACTTTGCACCGTGCTATGTGCTATCATTTACGTACCAGAATTAATTCGAACTGTTTACGTTCGAATCCATTCAAACATTCAAACTATACTTAACTCCAGTAAAAGTGCAATTTCTTTTTGTGTTTATTTTATTTTGTGTTTAGTTTTAATTAAAGATGTCTACAAGATCGATTGTAGTGTTATGTACCTTTTAGAAAGTATCCACATTCCCTATAAATCTGGAGACCGATCAAATTCATGTATTGAAAGAAGTAAAATCGGAATTATCCAAAATCCATGCTTCCTACCAAACTTGCGTTTTTAATGGCGTTAAGTATATACTGTAATTCAAACTTCAGACCCAAACAACACGGGGCTTGTACCACATTTTGAGTGATATTACCCTTTTTAAAATGTTAATCATTCTAAAAGAAACATTAGATATACCATCGTTAACGTTGTGTATTACACAGCATTAATATTGATTATCAGGTGAGCGTTCTAAAAAAATTGAAAAATGTCATTAAAATCAGAGTTGAAAGTAGGGTGTTGGGGTTGAGGGAGGGGGCGGGCTAAGGGTGGAACATTATCAAAATTGTTTGTGAGCATAAAATATGTATATTTCTGACAAATATCGCTCGTACGAGCACCATTTTGGTCCAAAGATAAGATGAAAAAAAATCGATTGGACCCCACTCGAACTCCCCACCCCTCCTTGTGAAAGGGAGTCATCTACTCCCAAATACTTCACCACTCGTTGATTCGCACCTCGTATTAGGACTATCTTGGAAACAGGTCACGCTACGCCACTGATTACTTTATACATGTAATATGCTATACATGGTTTGACACATACGTATTATAGGTGAAACATAATTACTATAAAATTAATAGGTTATTTAACAGTGTATTGTGCAATACGGGTTTTTCGGCGTCGAGTCCAGTATGAATTTCACCACAACATGTACGAGGACAATAAAAACCCGTTTTGCGCAATACACTGTTACATAATATTTTTTTTTATTATATACCTAAATTTACAGAGAAAAATAAAACAATTAAACAACAATGACATTTAACAACAATAAATGAATCATTGATTTAATATTTTCAAACATATTATCACAGTCAAATATCATAGTCAACTTCAGCTGCTACGTAACAAATACACGTAACAATAATAAAATCTTTACACCGAAATTGTGTTTTGGGTTTATATCGCTTCACTTTGTTTGAACGCTGATGGTGAAGTTTCATACGCAACTTCTCGGAATTTTGGAACTCATTCGGAACTTTCTGTCGATAATCGATTTTTATCGTTGACATTTCTAGTGATATTTTTAAAAAATCCACCGTCTTGTTTTGGACAGTCCAATATGAACAAAAAAATCGGGACGGTACAACGTCCAATAGCAACATTAAGAAAGGTAAAAATATAGGACAGGGAAAGCAGCATTCATGGACGACAGTCAACCACAAAACACAAAAACAAACACCTGACCAGACAAACGAGAAGGCAAAAGTAATAAAAAATGCAAACGACATAACAAACACAAAAGGGTTGAAAATAGGGCTACCGCATTGGAACGGTCAGTGGCAACAAAGGCCACTGGGGGTTTAAACCGGTTCTAGGGTGCACCAAACCTCACACTTACCCTACTGTCATTCCATTAAAACAGGACAGTGTAAATAAAGAAATCCCCGCCATGATCTAATCTTTAACCAACAAGGCAGCATCAATAGGCAATATAAGTAAAACACAAATATGCTCGTGTAAATAGATTACAGAAAACAATAGCCTAGAAAGCCACAATGAAGGTACTCAATGACTTGGCAGAAGCCAGAGCAACAAGAGAATACACCATAAAGTATTGTACAATCACGTGGTACAAATACGAACCGCTGATTGGACTGTAAATGTAGGTATATAATAATACAATATATTCGAAAATTAAATGGTCGTTTGCTTTTTGAAATACATTTTACAAGTTAGATCATGCATTATGCAAACGTGTAACATAATGTTCCACCTAAATAGCATAACTGTTTTATTACTGTTGACAAAATACCAATCTGACCCATTTCTTTTAAATTGTAGCCTGCTGTACCCTCTGTAATATTGTGTATTAACTAACCTTAACATTGATTATCGCGTGAACATTTCGACCTCATTTGGGTCTATTTTTAAATATAGTGTATATGGATGATCTTTTTGCTGTTTTTTTGTCATTTACCTGTATTCTCACAACATATAATATATAAACATAGACACTTTTTGACCTGAAACATACTAATGTTATAGCAATACTACACCATTACAATATATTCAGATATGAGACGTTATATGGTTATTGAAATACATTTAAAAGTTCAATAATGCACACTGCTTGAGTGTAAACTAATTGTCCACCTCAAAGTCATAATCTTTCCCAGTCCAATAAAACGGGAATGCTCATTAAATACTATTCTGACCCATTTGTATTTAATTATAATAATAATTTCATTATCCCGTTATGCATACCTATAATGAACCAGACGTATAACGCACTATTATTATGTGTGCCCTTACACATTATGTGATAGAGACTTTTACAATGGATGCGGAAACGCATGTAGTAGCTTACTGACTTTTTCCGATGCAATTTTAGGCTATGGATATGCTTAAACGTGTGCTGAAACTTTCTGAATCATATCTGATCAATATTTCATTTACGTTACTCTGAATTTTGAATTTTGTTTTTTTGTTCTTTATTCGTTCGAAATCTAAACTTTACATATTACGTTTCTTTCTCATAATGAGCCAACAACACTTAGCAGTATCATTGAAATGAGTACTAAACTTAATGGATTTGTTCTTGTTATACCATAGTTTCTGAAATGTATCTGTCATTCCAATTCTTAAAGTAAAACATAGTAAACAATAAACATTATTTAGAATACAATACGGAAACTATACATGTTGCGTTTCAAGTATATTTAGGAATATTTCATACTTTAGCAAACCACTGAGTAGCTGTCATATTTAAAATGACCTACATCGTATATTTTACTAATCACATTGAATAGATGGTAGTTATAATATTTGTGTTGTGCTGTTTATTGTTCCCCATTTTACTACTCCATATATATGATTCAATTCATTAGTGTGTTTATCTGTTTGTGAACTGACTATATGACTTCTAGTCGGATTCTTGATAGGGCATTATTAGTACAGTCAACGACCAGCGTTATATCATATAGCTACAAGTGTTGTAGACGTGGTATTTGAATAATTTACTACAACCACAGCTGCATTCTCCGTAGAAAATACACAATTATACTGACCTCAACCGATGCATTAACATATAGCTTCAACATGTTGTAGCGTGAACAACCAATGCAGTATTGAGTGTCGCCAGTTAGGGTAGCGTTCGTACTGGCATGGTGTTCTACAACCAAATGCGGCATTATACAGTTCAATATTGGTAGCGTTGGTATATAGTATAGATGTATTTAAACGTTAACTCTTGATAAAAACATATTGGCATCATAGTAGTCCATCCTGACATTTCGACATTCCGATACAAGAATCAGTATTCACATGTCTAAGTAACTTTTAAAAAGTACGACCTTTACTCCGACTCTACACGGTTCGTTTTTACTCCGAATGTATATGCAGATCTTGGCATCATAATGAATTGAATTGAATTGAATTGGATTTTATAGTCGCACCAACAGCTACTGTGCATTTCAGGGTACCTATGCGTCGAATATGAATCGAGATTTTTTTTCATTCCTTTCTATATGTTTTCATACCTGATATGATTGAATAGAATGAAAACGGACGCTCCTGAATCTGTTTTCAATCTTCGAGTAGCCATCCTCTAAGCTTCGCAAAGCCAAAAAATCATTTTGAACACCCATATTTACATGTAATTTTATTGACAGCCGAAAACCAAAATGGCGACAGCGGAACATTCCATTTTTTAGGGTAGGGTGACTTAAAAAATCTGTTGACCAGCAGTGGTGTAAATAACAAAATATAAACTCAGTATACTATTTACCTACTCTATATTTGCTACATATAATGGTTTTCATTCCAAATTAAAGGATAAGTATGATCGATTACCGGAGGTGCTGAACATTGAACAAAAACCTCACCCTGCGTTTTACATGGTACATCCGAACCCTAGAAACAGACATGCGCAGACGACAATTTCTAAAAATAAGGCCGCCATGTTGCGCCATGTCTGTTTCTAGGGTTCGGATGTACAATGTAAAAGCAGGGTCGAGGTTTTTTGTTCAATGTTCAGCACATCGGCTAATCAGATCATACTTATCCCTTTTCATTCTGATGCAAATCCATATCATGTAGAAAACTATAGAGTAGGTAATAAAAAAAAATATCGATTCATATTTGACGCACAGGCACCCTGAAATGCACAGTAAGGTCATATGGCGACTTTCCAGCTTCCATTGGTGGAGGAAGCATCATAATGAGCCTTCCGGAAAGATTCAAAACTGATAATAGTAAAACATGTGGCAAAACGTCGCAACAATTAGTGGAAACCTGGACACACAATCAATTGTCAGTAAACCTTGAAGGGAAATAAAGTCGTAACGCCGGTAATGCAAAATATTGTTTACGCCGATTTGAGGTACATCTTATCACCATTGTTACAAATCATTTAAAAGTGTACACCAATCCGTAAAAAAGTGTACACCAATCCGTAAATATCATGTAACCAATCCGTAAAAATCATGTAAAAGCGTACACCAATCCGTAAAAATTATGAGAGTAGATAGGCGAGACACAAACATTTTCAGGACGGACGGACAAGCGGCTTGAAGCCTGCCTCTTATGCCCTATCACCAGTCGGTGACGGAGGCATATACATGTCACGCATTTTTACAAAAATAGAAGTGTAACCAATACAGTTATAGAAATCATAAAAAGGAAAACAAAAAACATCAATATAGCCCTTTTCACTGATACCTCGAACATCTCCGTACAATGTTCGGAATTTCAGTCACATGACTTTAAGACATGATTAGAATATGGTAGTCCCAAAAGTATCAACCATCGCACACTAACCAGTTTCAATTTTGATATCTTAAGTTCAAGTACACGTATTCGATCGCTAAAATACACAATCTTTGATGATGTTCTAAAAGGAAGAAACCATCTTGCCATATTCTTCAGAAACTCGACTGGATTGCAATGCTATAAGAACGTGTTTTGAACTGAAGCATGTGCACATTTGTTGGAGCCGGTGTTATGAGAGAAAACAGTCATTGTCCTATCAAAACACACTTCAATTAACTGATGTTTGTCTACAGTACCAAATACATTAATAACATTTATCTGCCACGTACACGTGGTAATCTAACATTAATAACATATTTATCGATTTTAATTTCACTTTGCGCACCGTCACTATGTAAAGATCATGTGCCTACCATTGTTTAATTGGTTGACCTATATGGCTACTCAGAGAGATATGTTTCGAGATACATTGTATTTGGGCGAATTTTGAAATTGGCTATGTAATTAAATTGCAAAGTTGCTGTTATATTTTATCACATACTTCCCTATTAATCCACCCAGTGTTTCTAAATGAATTCTAACAACATTTATGATTTGAACGTTTTATCAGGAAATGGAATTCGTCTCCAACTTCTGTTTTTTAAATTATGGGCATAGCCTTTGATCAACTGGTCCCACCAGGAATGCCGTTTTTCTCATAAAGTTACTAATGTTATCCACCAAAGTTAAATAAAGCTAGAATATACCATAACTGCATTTCACAATGACTCTCACTTCATTTCAAATAATTAGATACATGCTAAAATATATGATAATAGAGATGACATTATCTCTTAAAGCCCAATCTTTTTAACTTTAAAGTAGAATATCGCTTAAGCCGGTGCTAGGAGGCGTGAGAGGTGTTGCACTTTACATAAGCTCTCACGAACAGACTCAATAAAACCGAGTCTGCTAGTTTTATCTCTTGTTTGTGTTTGTCGCTTTCAAAGGATTCCCTTTTCAGTATGTATTGACATTCACAATAGCGTTTGTTTAGTGTTGTGTGGAGGCCGTAAAAGGTCGTCCCGACTACAAATCAGTAATGGTATTACTTACTGGTCCTTTGAGATCATCAAGGCTTTAAGGTAGAATATCGCGTAAGCCGGTGCACGGAGCCGTGAGTGGTGTTGCACTTTACATTATCTCTCATGAACAGACTCAATAAAACCGAGTCTACTACATTTATCTCTTGTTTGTGTTTGTTGCTTTCAAAGGATCCCCTTTTCAGTATTTATTATTTTACATCGTTAATTATCTTCATTTATGAGGATAACTCCTAGTGCATAATACGGTATAGTAGTATATATCTCTCATCTGATTCGTTTTGCGAGATCGTGTTATTGAAATTATTATAAGGATCTGAATCAAGTCATATCAATAAATACTGAAAAAGTGATCCCTTGGAAACAACAAACACAAACAAGAGATAAAACTAGCAGACTCGGTTTTAAGCAACACACGTCCCCAGCCTCGTTCCTCAGATGGGGACGTAAATATGACTGTTCCGTTTATCGGTTTAGCGGAGTATATCCCTCTTAAACACGTTAAAGAACGATACTAATGCTACTATCCGTTAGTAAGAATTCCCGGGTGCCGAGCGGCTCTAATTAACCGGTACTGTGTGGATGAGCCGTTAAGCACTGCATTTGCGAAACGCGTTATATACGTAAATAACATTAGATTTAGGATCGCAGTAATGAGTTTCAGTTTTTGAAAACGGTGAAATAATTAGCGAAATCTATGATAAGAGAGATAATGTTAGTTTTGTTAATTGTCCCCATTTAGATGTGGATGTTCCCCGAGCAACTTCTTATGGGGTCTATGTGTCTCAACTTATTCGTTTTTCTAGAGCTTGTACCCGAGTTGAGGACTTTAATATTCGTAATCTTTGTTTAAATAAATAGCTACTCCATCAGGGCTACCGTTACCATAAACTTCGAAAAACTTTTGCAAATTGTGTTATTGTAACCCTAATCTTTCCCAATATAAAAGTAATTAAGAACACTTCTGCGGCAAGGACTTTCACAACCTGACTTTTTGTGTATTTATATATACACGAGCATCTTTGTGCTTTACTTATATTGCCTATTAATGCTGCCTGGTTGGTTAGAGAATAGTTCATGGCGGGGATTTCTTTATTTACACTGTCCCGTATAAACCGTTTAACAAGTTTAACAAAGATAGTATGAAAGCGATCATGACCAACAATCTTACGAAGTTTGTAAATCACGTCACCATAGAAGTCAGGTTGTGATAGTCCTTGTCACAGAAGAGTTCTTAAATTACATTTATATTTGGAAAGAAAGATCAGGGTTACGATAATAAAGTTTTGCAAAGGCTTTTCAAAGTTTGTGGTAACGGTAGCCCTGATGGAGTAGCTTGTCCGTTATACAACGATTGCGAATGTCCTCAACTCGAGTACAAGCTGTTAAATAACGAATAAGTTTAGACACATAGACCCCATAAGAAATGGAGATAATTAACAAATCAAAATTTAAATCATCCCTCTTGTCATAGATTATTTTGCTATGGTTATTTTAAACACTGGTTTAAAGATGAATGGCCACCCCTTTTTGTAGTATTATCAATTAACAAATTTAACTCTTAAGCATCATCTGAATATTAGTTTTCTTGATAGTCCCGGAGAGAAACATATATTTAAATACGCTACTAAGCTGTTTGTAAAAATAAGTATTATTTGCATGATGTAGATACTACTTTTACCACTGCGCGACTGCACGGGCAAATGAGGTAAATCTGAATTGTGTAGCTGCACAACTATTTTCAGATAATTGATAAATACCTTTACCTGTGGATTAATTTACCTGTTCAAAGTTTCTACGTCATCAAATAAAATCTTATTCTCGATATTCACAGATATTGTAATGTGTGAATTGTAAATATCTATTGTTGTGTATTGATTTCGATTTAAATAAACATGAACATGTTCATGAAACAAAATATGGCCGGAGAACTTTAAAATACAACAACCCGTTCAATCTTAAATGTGGAACGGGTAATTGGGAAACAATAAACAGCAAAACACAGGTAATATAGCTACTATCTATTTAATATGATAAGTACAAATACGATGTTTGTTATTTAATATATGAATATGACGTACGCACAATGGTTTGATGATCGTGCCTACTATTGCTATCTACATGGATGCATTATTACAATTAAATAAAGAGCCAGAATGGTAGTTTAGGTTACTTTTGATTAATACTTTTGTATTGATGCTATATATTACCGCCTTCAAGAGTGCCACAACGCTCCCAGTTATACTTCCACTGGTAACAGTTATGACTCTGACATGTCTGATGAGGGTACCTATTCGTACATTCAAACTGCGTGCATTTTATAAACCTAAATGTAATGTATTTCAAAATGCTTATAACATCTGACATCCATATAGCTATTAATTGTATTGAATTTTTAGCTCTGTTTCAACTAGTACTTATCAAACAAAGTATGAAGATACATGTAAATGAAAATGAAATCACAGCAAACAAGATAAAAAAAAATATAAAATACAATTAAAAAATATATATCCCAAATGGGGTTGAACCGCTCACAGACAAGATTTCTATTAAGACATGCCCTTAAAATACATTACTGCAATACACTTTTTCTCTGTAAGTGTTTCTAAAAATAGTATAATTGTATGGTGTAAATAAATACTAAAAGGCATTTATAACTAAATAAAATGCATTCCATCAAATAGCAAACAGGATTATACCTCTAAATAAAAATCGAAACAAAAAACGTTGTATCACGACCGTTTGAAAAAAAATAATATAATCCATGTGTACGGTACACTATTGCGTATATGTATGTCTGTGTCAATTGACTTGGTAATACTATATACGTACAATAACGATTTTTGTGAAAGCTGAAGGGATTGTCTACCCTGATGCCCAGTCATGTATTTTAATGAATAGTGTTAGTCATTGTGTTTAGTGTTTTGTTTTTGGACAATGCATGTTTGCTTAATGTAGTGTTTCCTTCATGTTCGGCTTATGTTTTATCAATTGATTTAATTCAAATACATGTATATGAATATATTAAAGATGTACGATGTTTCATTTTACGTTTCCAGTTACACGTTTATTGACAGCATATTACTCATTTGCCAACTGGAAAGTGACCTGCGGATATTCAAGTTTAAAAACGAATTTGAACGACAATCCTATATAATATTAAGTACATATACTAGTGGTTCCATCAATGTATTAGGTAGGCGCATGTGTACTGCTGTATGTATAAAAGCTGTAGCTGATTTTGTTCCACAAGTACCTTATCTGAAAGTAGTAGTGCGATGGTACTTTGGTATTTTGCAGACCTTCGTAAAACCCGAGTATATGCAGATCTGGTCCAGATTAACGTGGAATAGAGTTATGTGCAAATATATCCATTATGGTATCCAAATACACATTAAGGTTCTTCTTACATGTATGATGAATGTACATAAATGTGTTGTAATATACGCATTAAGACACAAATAAGTGCAATTAATTCTCCTCAAAGGGACGTTTAGGCCTATTATTTTCATATTTCTGATAGCTCTGTGCAATTTAATTCATGTTTTGGTAAATTACAAATAGTAGACAAGAACTGCGCCAAGGTCAAGTGTCCTAATTAAAAAATAAAAGCATCTTTGTTTCTGTAATGCATATTTATCATATATTGAAAGTTTTACAATCATCTAGCAAGTACTTAATAAGGTATAGCCATAGTAACAGTATGATGTTATTTTTTCTAATAAGTAGGTAAAACTATATGCTTTGCACTGGGCTATAATTTCTATAAGAGAAATGGCAGTAACAGTGTCGAGTTAAACGCATATTGAATTGTAAATAATACAGGGTTGCTATTGTCAGCGCAGTTACTGAGACCAATCAACATGATTACTGTAACGTTTTCCAGGAATACTTTAGACCATGGTATGAGTTATTTGTTTACGACAGGGACATTATTTACAGATTTACTTTCACAGATTTGTCAGGTTACATGTAACACGAGGATAAATAAGAAATGTAAATGGTCTCAGCCCAGCTGTTTCCGAAGATTGTATTTAACGTGTTTGCTATTAATTGATATTTTCGAATCATTTAATCTCATGGGCATAGCCATGTTGCAACTTGATGACTAACTGTTAACAGCAATCATCCGTTCAAATTAATGCTAAGTGCTCACGGTAAAGGCTATCGCAATATACATATGTACGCTCAGGTTGGGGTAGGTTTTGATACCAGACTTCTTTAACTGCAAAATTAATAATATCACCAATTTAAAATATGTGTCCGTGTTTTAAATGTTCGTATATAATTATCTAGTCGGGTTAGATAAAACATGCACCACTTAAATGCCATTAGTTTCAAAGGAAAATATGTATTTATTTTTTTAACAGTTGTTTGAATTAAATTAAATACATCATAAACAACTTATTAGACATGTTAGAACATGTTTAATTGTTTGAACTATTTTGTACAAAAGCACAATTCCATTTAAAACCGCTTTAATTTCAAAAATCATTCGTTTAAGTATATCTTGTCAGGCAGACGACAAACCGACGGCCAAACGGGATCTGAACAGCTCACTTGAAACTTGGCTCTGTGAGTTAAACAATTTAAAATGTTTGGCTCAGATAAGGTAAACATGCATTAATGGATTTGTTATCGCAACATTGAACACGGATGTGTTCGTCGTCCTTATTATTATTATTACTTTTTTTTAAATAAATTACATAAAATACACAAACAACAAAATAATAATAATATACAGCTTGTTAGATTGTTATTCACTGACACACTACGAAAACTACGTACTACTATAATGCACACCGATGAACTACTTATAAAAAAACAACAACACCAATACAATAATTAAGTTGTATAGAGATACAGGTACATGTATGTGATACTTGTATTTCTTATTCTTGCATACCGTTTAAGGTTAACCGCGTGTTACATGGGTGATTGAAAGCCTGATCTTACACATTTTGGAAGATAACATTCGCGCGCTGATATCAGCAATGACAGTTGCATGACGTCATTGTACAAATAAACACGCACAACCTTAGAAGTTGGCGACGTCAATGCGCAGAACGTAAATTTTATGATATGCAAGAAAAAATATCAAACATGGGTATCCGGTCCAGATAGGGAAATTCCAACCCTCGGTATAACTGGTTTAATCGGAACCTAAGCAGATTCTCGGTTCCGATAAACATAATTATACCTTCCGATCTTTCCCTGATATCCACGAAATAGTTCCGAGTTGTCAATCAGCTTAACTCTTCTACAAATTTAAACTACGCATTTACATTCAGTCGGAAAAGCAAAAACAATCTGTCTCACAAAATGTAAAATACATTATAGCACATGGTCAATGCCTTTAAACACTAGATCAATGGACATCAGAGTGCGGAACTAGAAATCGAATGTTGGGTCTATCCATTACTAGCTCACTTGTTAAAAGTGCATGTTCTGTATTAGGTTGATAAAGCAGCATGTGCATCATGTAAACTTCATAATGCTTTACACATCATGACGTGTATGTGCTTTAACAGATGATCTGTTATGCCATGCCTTTTTCGGTATGGATTTAATCTTTTTAATGCACAATGTAATATGTACAATACTTATAATACCTTGGTCGAACTCGTTTAATTTGCTTTAAAGAAAACCGAGGCTTATATAATTAGTTACTACTGTATACGTCATAAGATGTCATTGGTGTAAACTACAGGTAGGTACTAAGCTTGCATAATTTCTACACTCGAAATCGGAGATATGCCTGGCAATATCCCCGTTTAAAGAACAGTATACAGGTACACGTGGTGAACTCACAGACTTCTGTTCACATATACTTAAGGCATTTGTGTAGAGATACGGTATTCCAACAGTGTGTCCAATAACAATAATGTAAATAATACAATAATTATTGATACAATATTTGACATAAGTCATAAAACTACATAATATTTGCTTCCTATAAATACACCGTTTGTATAAACAAATGTTTCAACTTCGTGACAGTATGTGCAACAAACATCTGATACGTTTATCGTTTACGTGCAATGTGTCATATGTGTGTATGCCTTCAAAAATGATGAATACATGAAACATATTCCAAAACAAAGGCTGCATTTGTAATCAATGCATCATATGAACAAATTAAATCTCACGGAGTAATACTGAAGCCTAGTAACACGATGCAAACTAAAAATCCTATTTACAAAGTCACACTCATCATATAAGAAGCATATATGTTGAAACACATTGTCGTTTAAATTTCGCCTGTCATCCTTGCTTGCTTAGGTGGTTCTTTCCGTAGGTTGAACTGTTTATTTGCAGGATCATTCGACGTGTCGTACAGACCTGCACCCGGATCGACCGCTCTACAAAACATATAACACAATAATAATTGTACGCGCAGTATTGCAACTAGACCGCGCGTAATTTGCTGTTAAGCGTTTCTAGAAAACAGTTTTGTATATATTTATATTGAAAAGAATCATATATGTTTGGACATATTGGTTGTCAGCCAGACATAGGTTGTCTGAATCAATATTAAGCTATTTATTTAGAGTTTCTCCCATGGAGAGGTATAAAATTCAGGGGCGTTCCTGGGGCTAATTTAGGTATATGCACCATCGAGTTTTGGATTCACACATGTGCCTAACCCCCTATACCTTCAGTTTTTATTGCATTTTTCGCATTTTTAGCCTTTTTTATTTGTTTCTTCTTTAATAGCCTGTACGCACGTGTGTCAGTGCGTATGCCCAGGTACGCCCCTGAAATTCACACTAACTGGGGATGGTAGACGCACCTAGCGAAAATATTAATGTTATCCTTTTAATTTGGATAAGTGTTGTTTGTCTTCACTTTTTGATCCAAGTATTTTGAGCATGTTATGGACAGTAATGTGTGTATCGCTAAACAAACGCAATGTCACCACATATACCAATATGATATATTTGAACAAATACGTGGATTATTATGTTGATAACAGTATTAAAATAAATATGTGGTATTTAAGTGACAGCATCGTTACAGAAATGTGAAGGTTTCCTAACATATATACCGTGTGCAGTCGAAGTTGGATTATGACAGCTAATCATTTGATATACTTAATAATGATTATGGGTGCATTATTAATATAAATCTAATAATCTAATCATGCGTTTACTTCAAAATAATTATGGTTGCACCCTAAATACAAATCTGGTTAAACTTCAGGAATACAAATACAAACCTAATCATTAGATATACTGCAGGAGAGATACATTTGTATACGAAAGTATCTGTTATGCTCATGAAACGGTCAATAGGGTTAAACCAAACCTCACTCTTACTCTATTGTCATCCAAATAATATATCACTTTTACCTGTCTTGGTAACAGTCTAAAACATGTTTTAAAGCATAATACGTTTTAATTCACTCTTACCCTATTGTCATCCAAATCATATATCAGTTTTACCTGTCTAGATAGCAGTTTAAAATTCTTTTTAAAGTTAGCATTTGAGGCATTTTGAACAAAATATGATATAATCCATATAACGAGTCGACATTTAATTTCTTTTGACGAGCATATGAGGATTTAGTGCATTCCACATTGTTGATATGTAAAAAAAGAGTATGATAATGGACCTTTGGAAACGGCCGAGCACGACACATACGAAATATTGCAGTCTCGGTTTGATTGAGACTGTTCATGAGCGGTAGTGAAGTATGCTAGCTACCGCTCAAGCCCTCTAGCCCCGGATTGAGCAGAACTCAATATTCATAAAATCAACAGCAGAAAAGTTTAACCATCCCGAAGGTACACGTGCATTTCCGGGTTTCTTCAGTTACATCACACAAATAAATAATTTTCTCTGAGACATTCTTTGCATAATACTGCCAAAAGTCAACAATATTATGGCCAGTGAAACCAATTGGAATGTATTCCGAGTCAAATTAAGGCAGCTTGAAATTTAGAGGAACAGTTTTCTTTTTATGATAACCCATAGTTAACAATGTTAAATGACAAGGTAAATAATGCGTAACTGCTTGTCATAAAAGCCTACAAATAAACATGTAGGACAAGTTAGGTATCAAGATTCAATACTAAAACATAAATAAAACAATATTGGTTCAGCAGAATTATTCTAAATGGTTTTCGAATAATTCAACGGCATAAACATATGGAGTTGATGGTGCGTTTTCATTGACCGTCGGTATAGTTGAATATGTACATAACATGTCAGTCATTGAATATTTTGTCGTCACAATATTTAGTGTTTCATTTTAACGAATTTTTTTAATTATTTTCTTGTATTACACGTTAGAATCATACGAAATGTAAGTGATACTACATTGAAAACTAGTTGATCTCTAATGGTGCCTTATACTCAATATTACGCAACACGTGTTGTGAACTATTTGTGACATTATGCAACAAAGATGTTCAAATATTCAAATTGTAGAACAATAAGTGATTGCTGTATATCTCGTTAATGAACAACGAAATCAATAATGTCACCAGTATCCAAGTTAAAACCAATGATATCTCATAATCATTAGACGATGAATGTGATGGAAGTCTCCGCCTCAGCTATACAGAGGTAAATTATCATTGATTAAAGAACAGTGCCGGCCATGCGTCAGTTATAGAATGATTATTTGTTTTCCTGTGATATTTCACTTACTCTGAAACATCGGAATAAAAACATCCGCGTTGGCAAATGGATTATAGTGCTATCGCAGAGTCCAGGAATTAGCATTGCCTTGTCTTAAATCATTTGTATTTAGTGATTATTGAAGAGTTTGACCGATGAAGATATTTAACTCACAATATATATGTAGCATGTATTTCATTCAATAGTATTAACAGACTAATGGACACGCGTTTTTATTAGTAAGGCGTTATTTATTAAAAGACACAGTGAATAATTAAAATGGATGACACAACGACTGGTGTTGAAACTGATAAAAAGGTGAGGCCGCAAGCTTGGAGCGACGAAGATGAAAACAACGTGGCAAGTTTGAAAACAATTATGCGACCAGTATTGGTCGCCATGTCCATTTGTGGCTGCTACAATTTTCACAATTTAACTAATGGAGATAGTGAGAATTCGGGAAAACGTCTAGTTAAACGCGCTCTCTCTAGGTTGTACAGGGTTACACATTTAATTATACTGATATTATATTTGGCAAAATCGCTTGTGGCGTTCTTTTACATAAACAAGAACTTTATACTTTTTAATGGACTTATCACTGCATGGCTGGGACTCACTTTATGCATATTTCTGATAAACTTGAAGGCAACAAGCAAGACATATGGAAACCAGGAATCCGCATTTACATTGTGGGATGACGAAATCATCACAAAGTTCAGTGAAATCGGTGTTGAATATCCGGTGAAGATAATGATAAAAAGAGGAATAACGTTACTTGTCATAGGATCAGTGATAGTAGTCATGAATATGGGAGGTGTGGGTGTGCAGATATATGTAACCATAACACAAGAAACTGTTTCATTTTACACTGCTCCATTTGAGCCAAATTGGTTGACACTAACTGCGTTCTTTGTAATTCAGTTTGTTGTATCTATCGTTTGGATTTGTCCGGTATTACATGCTGTAACGGTTTCGACAGTGTTAGCACGTGCATTTACTGTCTTAAACACTCATATGCATAATGCTTTTGAGAAAGATGCCTGCAGAATTCCAGATGATTTTCAAAAGATACGTTTACTGCATGTGAACCTGAGTAAACTTGTAGGACTGTTAGATGGAGACTTTTGTTGGTTTTATGCCAACCTATTTGTATGGAATATAGGTATGGCGTGCTTTGCTCTCTACCAAGTAATACGCACTTCCATGGACACCTTCACCTTAATTATGTATATTTTCTGGTTGGTATGTGTACTCGCCATACTTGGATTTGTGGCAATATTTGCAGCTTTTGTTAATGACGCAGTAAGTAGTATTTGTAAAATTGAATTCACCTTTTACATTTTCTTCCAGACATTTATATTTTCTGTTTTTACAAATACCCTTTAATAGCCGTTTTTATGGACACCTAGATAAATGTCTGTATACCTGTAGGGAATAGTTCCGTTTTAATAGCTACATGCATTTGAATAAAACCTGGTTTATTTGTATGATGTAACCCTGGTCGACCTGAATCCTCTTATTTAAGTACCTATGTTTGAAATTGCTTTTTAGCCTGGCCGAGAAACATAATAAAACATACCATATTTTATTTAATTTGATTTTATATTTCAAAGTAGCAAATACCTTCACTAAATCTTGCATTGTTAGTTTACTCTTGATTTATAATATAAACGCGAAAAGAAAGACACACACATAAAAGTAAGATTTTTTTTACCTAAACGTTTTGTTAAATATGAGCTAATATTTAGAAGTTTGGCTCATAGACCAGCAATTGTTTATGTATATTTTGCCACTTCGACTATCTCCAAATGCCCCCAAACAGTTAAATGAATATTATAATCGATGTGGAAAATTGAACTTCCCTGTATCAACATCATACCTTGTAATTTGTTAATACATGTCATCGTTATGCATGAGTTATCTTGACCGGCATTCCAAAATTATCAAAACACCGCAATTGTTGTTGCTTTTTAGGGTGATGTGTTTTACTGCTTATTCCTACGCGGGGCTTGGCAATTATACTGGTCCCAGTTGTTCAAAGATCGGTTAACTTAACCGAGCGCTAAGTCAACATTTCAAATCTTTCTGAATTTCCGATAAATGAATATTTCTACCAGAAACTGAGAATGTGAACTCATTATGTTAATAAGAAATGCAATTTAAAAACGTTAGTAGTACAAAATATATTTTTTTGAGAAAATTTACTTTAAAAGTTTACACAAACCAATATTTAAGCTAACCGATCTTTGAACAACTGGGCCCAGGGTTAAGAAAAAAAGTGATTGGCTTTAACGTACAGTTGGGTGAAATAAACGTTTTATTTTAGTTACTTTGCCTGATTGCATTCTTCTCCAACTGTGTCATGTTTAACCATCATCAAGAACATTTTTTATCTAACAAACTATTTACACACGTTTTAAGTCGTTACTCTGTAATATCAGATAGTAGCGATTCTACAATCTTAACTAAAACAATATTATTACATTGATTACAAAAACAAACACTGGTAATGAAATATATAATCCCAGGACATACGAACAGTTGAAGCTCATAACTATATAGGCATTAACAAATATAAAATGGATAAATGCTGCCGCCTGACAATGGATAAATGCTGCCGCCTGACAATGCATTTCATAAACTTAAAGGGAAAATAGCAACACATTCATAGTTATTATTGAGAGTTCTGAATAACTTGGGAAACGGTAAAATAATAATCAAAATCGGATGATAAACAAAGAAGATATGATTATTTGAAGATTCTGTTGAAACGGATATGAAAGCCGCCATTTTAAGAGCTAGTAAAATGTGAATCGCTACTAGTGTTTTCTGTTTCTTTTTCACTATCTTACTTAAATAGATGGTCGTGTAACGTCTTCGTCTAACTGTACATAGAAACCAGGACGTATGGTCCTGTATGGATGGATGGATGCATTAATGTACGTTTGTACGTAAGTATGTATTTAAAGATGCATACATACATACATACATACATACATACATACATACATACATACATACATACATACATACACACATACATACATACATAGCAAATGCATTTTCCTATATTTCATTTCATAAATGTTAAAGGACTTACATATTTCAAAAGGTAAAATAAACTCGTGCAGTAAATACTTCTTGTCTGTTTAATTAGACAATATGTATATGTATACTTTGTGTTAAATATTCTTGAAAACAATATAATAACACGTCCTGGTAATCACGGTTTTATAAATAGAACTCAAATGAGTTCCATTTCATATAAGATTTATGAAATGGGTTATTCATTGTTTTAATTTTAACGAGTCTTTCGGCGAGTTTAAATAATGAAATAAAACGAGTTTCATAACGTTTATTTGGAATAGGGACGAGTTTAAGATGCTTATAGTCAAATAACATTAGAGTCAGAATGTATAAAAAATAATAAGATGAAGGTAAAACCGCCACTACTTCAGACAAACTTTTGTACCAAAACGTCTTGTGACGTTATAAAAGCATGCCATTAAGCGCAAATACGTCATGAAGTCGTGCCCTTAACAGCGTTAGATATGAGTTACTTTCCAGTGTTAACATTGTTATTTCTTTAAACAACTGTATTTAACCGCGACTTTTAAACAATTACAAACACATCTGTTTATCGTTAATTATTTGTTATAAGCTAAGATTATGACATAGCTCGGGATGAATTTGTGATAAATAAACTAGTTTCAGTTAACACAATGTAAGTAATATTACAAATTTAATGCATTTTGTGCCGAACCAATCACACTAGTTCCAGGTTGCATTACACATGTGTGCATACAATAGAGCATGCACTTGGTGAATAATCGGCTAACAGTGAACGTTAATATGTGATAAATAAACATATTTGAGAGTGACATTTTATACTGTCTTTTAACTACTCTAAAGGCCGGGGGTTCACTTGTAGCACTATCCAGGTGGACGTCAATTATAGAATGTACATGCAGTTATCAGTGGTAACTCTCCAGAATACTGTGCTGTGGTTGGCTATAGGCACTAGGTGGACGTCAATTATAGAATCTACATGCAGTTATCAGTGGTAACTCTCCAGAATACTGTGCTGTGGTTGGCTATAGGCACTAGGTGGACGTCAATTATAGAATCTACATGCAGTTATCAGTGGTAACTCTCCAGAATACTGTGCTGTGGTTGGCTATAGGCACTAGGTGGACGTCAATTATAGAATCTACATGCAGTTATCAGTGGTAACTCTCCAGAATACTGTGCTGTGGTTGGCTATAGGCACTAGGTGGACGTCAATTATAGAATCTACATGCAGTTATCAGTGGTAACTCTCCAGAATACTGTGCTGTGGTTGGCTATAGGCACTAGGTGGACGTCAATTATAGAATCTACATGCAGTTATCAGTGGTAACTCTCCAGAATACTGTGCTGTGGTTGGCTATCGGCACTAGGGTAAATTTGAATTCTGTAGCAGACAACAGAATATATTTTTAGGATGTAGCATATATTCAAGAACAGTTGTGCCAAATTTCAATTTATTCAATTAGATAGAGATATCTAAAACATCTTCATTCTTCACCTGCACTGCATACATAGACAGCTCAGTGTAGCGCAAACAGGTAAACAGATTCTGCTTTTATAGCACGTTCCTAACACCGTGCTGTATGGATAATATGAATAATTTCTACAAATAATACGTTTTAAACTGGTTTGTCAAAATAGTTCCAGGTTGTATTTTACATATCTAATTAAAAAATTGTAACTAAAGGATACACGTATTTCTTTCCATTACGTTGACATGTAGAAAACCACAAATGTAAATATTTGCTGAGAGTGTGCGTGCTTTTGTATTTACATGACGTATAGTAAAAGTAAATATGATGCTATATTACAACTCATTTGCATATTTCCTTCTTTGCGCAATGTGACGTCATCCGGTCACTATTCTGTGATAGTGAACGGCCCCGGTCCGAGAACTATAGTTTCGGACGTGTGAAAACAACGACGTCAAATTTAAATAAAACATAAAACGTATTGTTTTAATTTGTTGTTGAGATTTGGTATAATATAATAAATAATGTATGGTGCTTTGATCCATATACAAGTTTATAGACTGGGCAGTCAGACCTAGAATGTTATATGGACCTCAGATTTGCTTCGGTCCATATACCATTCTAGGTCTGACCCGATCCATGAATTTGCATATAGACCACTGTATCATATATTATTTGTTAACTATTAGTTTCATGTGGTAGGCTAGTTCGTCCAGATTTTAATGATGGGAGAGCATGTATACGCTCGCCTGAAAAAAGATGCAACATTCGAAAAGGATTGTTGAAAGAGAACCATTCACAGAAAGCAGCCATTTAAAAATTAGACAAATGGTGCTCTAGAAACCACAGTAATCAAACGCAATGTCTCCGTAGGTCCGCACGGCACCACAATTCGAAATATTTGCATATTTAACATGTCATTGGAAAGAACAATACGTAACATAAAGAATAATGAATACAGAGTTACCGACTTGAAACGGCCAGTAGGCAATAAGGCCTACATTCGATTGTATGTGTACATAACCTCGCTATTATCCTGTCTTCAACGCCCAGTTTGACAAAACAGGGTAAATCAAAGTACATCCAATCTAAAGGAAATCTCTAACAACAAAATCCACATCCAGAGGAATTAGCAAACGATACGCTTAAAACACGTTGTGAACTTAAGAATAATAATCATTACTGCACGCGATTAAAATGAACTTTAGGGATCACCTTCATCAGTATTTTTTAAAGGGAATGTAGCGGTACAGCCAAACATCTTTATAAGTGAGAGTTGTGAAATACTTGAATAAGAGTGGAAAAAAATATCAAAATCGGATGATAAACAAAGAAGAAATGATCATTTGACGTTTCTGTTGAAACGGATATGGAAGTGGTCATTTTGAGAGCTATGACATCACGGTTCTAAATGACCATATATGAAATATTTATAAATATGAAAATTAACTGATTTATAGGAAAAAAATGACAGCAACTGTATGACAATATGTAGTACATAATGGAAATAATGCTGTATATGACCAGTAAAAAATCATTCATTTGCAATGATTTTCTTCGTTTTAAATGATATTTATCAATATTCCATATATGGCAGTATGGAACTATGACGTTATAGTTCTAAAAATGGCGGCTCCCATATTCGTTTTAGAACAACCTTTAAATGGTCATATCTTTTTTGTTTATCGTCCGATTTTGATAATTCTTTTACCTTTATCCAAATTTTTCAGAATTCTAAGTAGCAGAGCTTGTTTTACTGTGTCGCAATATTCCCTTTAAGAATAATAATAATCTTTACAGCCCACGATTAAAACAAACAACAATGACGAGGATAAAAACACACTGAATTACTATTAGAATATGAACTACTATGGTTTGTAAACGGAATTTTAATTTTGAATATATGCTGGAATTTAAAACAAATGTTTAAATATATGCTGTTCAGGCATGTAAACACGCTTCTCTAAATGACATAATATTTCTTAGGCTGGTTCATTCATTTATTATGTAACACAATTGGTTAGGGCAGTAGGTATTTCAGGTGAGGAAATTGCGCCATGTCATTGCGTGTATAGATATTTAAAACAGCGCAAAACAGAACAAAAGTTGCAAAGCAATTAATTTCGCCATAGATCATATATATGCATTATTACATTATGGTTATCTCACCCTGTCAGAAGTTCACCGTCACCGCTGGAGGTTTTTTACTGGTGAAGGTGTACGTCTGCTCTGCGTGATGTTGGGTGTTGTAATGCCGGTCCAGGTACAAATACGTCACTTCCGTTTGCAACATGAACTAGTCTTCGGTCGCTCAATTGCTACCATTGTATTCCTATATGGTTAACCTTCATATGAATGAGAGGATGGGTATGAACTGATGGGGAGTTAGGGTTAACCTTCCTATGAATGAGAGGAGGGGTATGAACTGTTGGGGAGTTAGGGTTAATGTTGCATGGACGGCTAAAATTATTTCTACAATAAAAGACATCACCTTTGTTGCAAACAATCCGAAAAACGCCATAGTCGCATAACATTACAAATGGCCCATCGACATTTATCAATTGTGCGCATGCGCCATAATTTGTTAATCTATATGTTACCCTCTGTCGATAATGTTTCGAGTTTGTTGGCAGAAGTAAGGCTTAACGAAATATGAATGTCCTTCCTTTGACGGATATTCCAATTGCTATAAATAACTCCAGACTGTTCACTCAGGATCAATTCATTGGTTAGAAATTAAAAAAACTTGCCAATTATATTGAATAATAGAAAAAATACAATCGCACCGCTTACAGAACGGATAAACTTTACGAAATATGCAACACTAATGTCTTGACGATATTTAATCGAAATGTATCAGCATATCCGGGTACTGTGAGTATTATGAGGTGAGCAACTGGATTAATTAACTACTGTTTATTGATGGCGTATGTTCCGGATTTTAACGCGTATTTTTTTCCGGGGTGCCTGGGACTCCGAGTATAAGAAGTTGGGTCCCATCCTAAAATATATGTAGTTTCAGAAATATTTTAAAACAGATTTATAATTTCCACTTTAAAATTTCGTTTGTCTCCCATAATATGTGACAGACTGCTAAGAATGAAGCTTGATTTTGTTTGTGAATTTTAATAGGGCAATCCAAAAATTGCATCATCTTAAGAACAGCCCTCCAAATATTGCATCAGCTAAAGAATCGCAAGATCAAACCCAAAATGATTGGCTGTTCTTGAGTCACGTTGCATAATAGACACTGTATTATTGCTATCAAGTATTATAATTGATAACATTACAACAAAACTAAATGAAAATTTATGAGTTTATTTTTCTCTTAGTTTTGAAATGTTTATCTATATGACAAGTGTTACGGCAATGTCAGCATTAAAGTAGTTGATTTAATTTGATTTTTAATTAGTTTTGGATGGATGGATAAATGACACATATATTTGAACATGGCCCATTAGAACTGCAAATGGCCCATTGATACTCTGGGACGTATAGATTATTGGCTATCCTATTCACTGCAAAAAGTGCTACATTTCGCATAGAATAAAAATACTCGTTCAGGCCGTTTTACTCGGTTTCTGTCAACGGAACATCAACATCTCAAAAGGTCTCACAGTACATTTTCAAAGAAGTGGATGCTACCACTGTTTATAGGTTTAATTAATTCAAATCAACCGGATGTGCTTACCTGGTGCATTCTAAAATAGTTATATATGAAAGAGTGATACGGTTTTGTTTATCTTAACACTTTTCTTAGTGCTGTTTCCTGTTGTTTTTGGGCTGTAACTGTATTCTGGGCATGTAATTGATGTATCGAATGTATCTCATCATGCTATTGACAGTTTTAGATATGAATTTTAAAAGTGAAAGCAGACTGGGTATGAATGAGTGGGGGCTGAGCAATGTTGACATTTGTCCCAGTCCCAGTGTTTATAAAGTTGCTGAAAATACTTTCTTATAAGTAAATAACCACCTATTTTCTTTTTGATTTTTAATAGCGGACATATTTATCTTTGGTTTAAACATATTTTATTTCACAAGCTTTTTACAACATATTATTTGTACACAATAGAAGAAAAAGGATTAGAACGAAAGTAAGATACTTATGATGTTCTTCTCCTAGGTATGATATTAATTGTACACAATTCATGGCATAGTAAACAGCAATAATTAGATATTTTCACAATATACATTCTGGAAGTATGAGAACTTAAATTACTTAGTGTAAAAAAAAATGTTTGTAAGTTCGTGGTATATATATATAAACTCTAAAATAATGCTTAGATAGAATTGAAATAATAAAAAGTAACAAAAATAAAAACTAGAAAGTAACTTGAAAAATACGAAATTCAAACAGACAAAAGATTAAATGAATATATTCTGCAAATACATTTAATTGTTATTAATATTTATTTATAAATCTCCATTGTAACTCAATTTTTTAAAAAAATAAATAGGGTGGTGGGGCGACACAGGGAATGGGGGTGTAGTTGATTTGGGAATTCAACAAAAGAAAATACTCGATCTACTAGTTAAAACGTTTTGAGTTTTTAATATAATTGTGTACCGCACCGAATATAAGAATGTTTGTATCGTACGATACATTTTGATCTCCAAATAGAAGTGTTTTCAGTGTAATATTTGGTAGACGGGGTAATGAATTTACCAATACATTTCTAATATCAGTATATTTATTGCACTTAAAGAAGAAGTAGTCACCGTTTTCAACACATCCGCATGTACAAATAGGCGAGTCTACCATGTTTTTGGAAAACAGATCATTGTTAAGGGAACTGCAATTTAGACGCAGTCTAGTATGCAATATATGTATGTTTCTTTCTCCGAAGAGATAGTGTTTGGGAATTCTATTTTGATTACGTTTAAATGAGTTTTTGAAGGAAATAACTGTTTCGGCGTGCCATGATTCTTCGGTTAAGTTATTCCATTCGCGAATAACAGAGGGGAGAAAAGAATCATAGTGGTAGTTGGCATGGGCATTGACAGTTTGTATGTTTGTAGAGTTCCGTAAGTTATACCTTGATATGTTACCTACAGAAGGAGGAACAAGCTCAGAGAGAGAATTGGGAGTTAAGTGGTTTGTCATTTTATAAAACATAACGAGTTTATGCTTACGGCGCCTATTTCCGAGAGTTTCCCACCCAGTTACTTCGTATAGGTTGTCAATAGAGACAAGTTTCGTTGCTCCAGTTACTATCCGAGCAGTCTCATTTTGTATTTTGTCTAACTCATATTTTTCATATTGTGTGCAGTTATCAAATAGAATATCTCCGTATTCTAAAATAGGTCTTATGAAGGACGTATATATAGTTTCTAAGGACACTCTATCTAGTTTGTATTTAAGTTTCCGCATAATGTTAATCCTCTGCCATGACTTTGATTTGATATATTCGATGTGCTTGTGCTAGGATAAATCATTTGACAAAAAGAAGCCGAGGTGTTTATGATCGTCGACTTTAGTTATTATCTGGTCATTCATAAAAACTGGTGTGTGGTTGATAAAATTGACTTTACGTGAAATAAGAAGAGATTTAGTTTTGTTGGATTAAATTTGACAAGCCATCTATCTGCCAATTTGATCTTTTCAAGAGATCGGAATTCAGTGTATTCGCAGCAGATATCGGATTATCTGCAACAATAAACAAACCTGTATCGTCGCAAAAAGACGAATATTTGAATTGATGTCTATAACAATATCATTAATGTATAGCAAAAATGACAGTGTTCCTAAAATGGAGCCTTGGGGAACACCGGCTTTAATGTTATTCCAATCAGATTGGACACCCAGTAGGACAACGCGTTGTTTTCTATCAGTAAGATAGCTTTTGAACCATGTTAAGAGATTTCCTGTGATACCAACAGCCTTTAATTTTTCAAGAAGTCCCTCGTGCCAAACACGATCAAAGGCTCTGCTAATATCACAAAAAATCGCCCTAATTTCCTTTCCAGAATCAAGAGCTTGACAGAAGAAGTTATATAAATACGCAAGCTGGTTAACTGTTGAGTCGCCTGGAACAAAGCCAGACTGCAGTGCAGTTAAAATGCTATTGGTTAGAAAGAAGTTGAATACGTGTTTGAAAACGATTTTTTCCAAAACCTTTTAAACAGTACAGAGAAGTGCTATAGGTCTGTAGTTGGAAACAATTGATTGGTCTCCAGATTTGATACTGAGCAAACGTGGGCTTCTTTCCAGATAACCGGGACAATGCTATCGTTTAAGGAATGATTAAACAAAGAACATAGAGGTTCTGATAGTTCGGTAGCTAGTCCTCTAAGAACACGGTTATTAATTGTATCAGGACCTACAGCTTTTCCTAAGGCTAAGGTTTTAAAATTTGTTTTACTTCAAGAGGACATAGTGTAATGGAACTTAGGTTCGAGTCGTTTACAGTAGCTAAGACGGGAACTTGAGCATTATCGTCATTTATAAGAGTTTGATCTCGAAAAAAAATCATTCAATAAGTTTGCTTTGTCAAAGTCATTGGTAATAACAGGATCGTTTGAGTGTAACGGGGGTACAGATTTCTTGCGATTTGAAAACATAAAATATTTCAACGTTGACCACCAGTTGTTAGAAGATCGATTTTCAGTTTTAAGTTTTTCAGACAATTGTTGAAGATGGACAACTTTGTTTTTCCGAATAAGGTCAATTGCTTCGTTTCTAAGTTTTCGAAATTTCGCCCACTGGGCCGCTGTATTGTTTCGTTTAGCTTTTCGATAGGCTCGCTTGCGTTTTCTAATCAAGCATTTAATAGCGGTAGTAATCAATGGAAGATCGTTTTGCTTGATTCGAACTAATTTATCATTGTCGTAATGCATAGTCCAGTCGGTATTTAGGGCCATCTGCCCTAACGTATCATAATCCCCTTTATCGTAATACCAGATATGCCGTGTAAACGATTTAATATGGTTCTTTTTAAAGTTAAGAATACAAAATATTGGACAGTGATAACGAACATCTTGTTGTAAAAATGGGTCCCCTACACCGCTTAGCAATACATTGTCTTTATTATTAACCAAAATAATGTCGATTGTTGAAGATGAATTTTCTGTGTTCAAAGTGAGTTGGTTCATTTATGCATTGGTGTAATGAGAACTGTTCACAAATTGACGTTATTTGCCGACAGGAATTAGCATTGTTAAGATTAAAATTAAAATCACCGGTAATAATTATGTCGTTAATGTTTGCATCGACTTCAAGGTGTATTGAATTTTTAATAGTGGAATTATGAATACTGTCTGCATTTGGTGGTCTGTTAAAACAACCCGAAGAGAATGTGTTTCTGTTTCATGAAGATTTCAACCCATATACATTCAATTCCCATCGGTTCAAGATCATGCCTACGTTTGTAATGTATAGACTTTTATATATAGAACATAACGCCACCATGACTATCTAGAGGGCGATCTTTTCTCTCAGGAGCTGAGAAGTAATCAAATGTAAGGTCAGTATCAAGTGTAGTTTGGTTGAGCCAAGTTTCAAAAAAGGCTAGTATGTCAAATTCACTTAGCTCTGTCCGTAAAAAATCGAGTTTATGAAAAATGCTCTGAACATTATAGTGGACAAAAGACAAATGTCTTGTAAGGCCTAGTGAATCGATTGAGAAGGAAGATTGTGACGTCAAACTAGAGTTTGATAGGGTAGATGGACCAGGGTTTGGTTGTACGTCTCCCGCAAGTATCAGTAATATCGTAAACCATGTTGCAGTGACTGTACAATATAAATTGATAACTATGCGAATTGAATATTTTATATTATCCACTTACTTCTGGCTTAACGGATATCGTCTTAGTGTTTGAATTCGTGTGATATCTCGTTTTGTTGTTTGATACGGTAGAGTACGGCAAAGAGACTGACGTCTTCTTTGTAGATCGATATCAGGACCAATGTTGTAAGCAGTATTGGAAGGTAACATCTCATATGAAACGATTTCATGTTGGCCACTAAGCCCTTGCTAATTGTCTTCACAGAAATATCAGAGTAACCAACATGAACGCATTTTTGTTTCAGGTATAGCAACATGTGTTGTTTCCATGCGCAAATCGCGGATACTGTATATTTATCTTTATGAAGCAGTAAGTTTCCCAGTATCAGATGAGGTTTGTGTTTTTTAACATGCTCAGATTACAATAATATTGGAGGACTATTTATTGCAATAAATACTGAAAAGGAAAGCAACGAACACAAACAAGAGATAAAAGTAGCAGACTCGGTTTTATTGAGTTTGTTCATGAGAGGTAATGTAACGTGCAATACCTCTCACGCCTCCTAGCACCGGCTTATTACTTGGTGACAACGAGTATCGTTCATTCTATTTTGAATGTACATTTCCTGCAGACGGTTTCTTATTTCCCATTTCAGAAAACCACTTCTTGTAGTATTTGGATGCATATTCCTTTATGGTCAACCCGACTCTAAAAACCCAAAACTGTCGATTCGGTAAAAACGTTTTATAAAGTAAAGCCTGATGATCTCAGGATAATTAAAAGAAAGTTCTTATATGTTCTACTGACTGCATTGAATGTCGATAGGTGATATGGTTACCAGGACCGTAACAAGATAAACTGTTACAGTGTAGTGTATACATATTATTTATATATACTAGTACCTTCATTTTCTGAAAATCGAATATAAACATCTGTATAACCACTAACGTTTTCTGATTCTGTTTCACTATACTAATAAGTTAGATCACGAAGTCGTGCGACGTTGTCGCCTGCCTGTGTACATACACACCATGTATGTATGTAGGCAGGCAGGCAGGCAGGCAGGCATGCAGGCAGGCATGCAGGCAGGCAGGCAGGCAGGTAGGCGCCTCCTTGTTTCACTACACCTTGTATGTATGTATGTAGGTAGGTAGGAAGGTAGGTAGGTAGGTAGGTAGGTAAGCAGGCAGGCACACAGGTAAAGCAGGAAAGCAGGCAAGCAGGCAGGCAGGCAGGCAGGCAGGCGGCAGGCTGGAAGGTAGGTAGGCAGGTAGGTATGTTAGCAGGCAAGCAGGCAGGCAGGCGCCACCTTGTGTAATACACACCATGTAACTATGTATGTATTTCGCAATGTATGTAGGCAGGCAGGCAGGCAGACAGGAGGCAAGCAGGCAGACATGCAGTCACGCAGGCAGGCGCCTCCCTGTGTACATACACACCATGTAACTATGTATGCATGTCGCTAGGTATGTAGGCAGGCAGGCAGGCGCAGGCAGCTATATAAGTATGCATGTATTATTGATATGCATTATTTTAACTCACCCGTAAAACCGTTCCATTTGGAAGTCATTTACAACATTGAATATATTTAATTAACCGCAACAATTTTAATTTCAGGCGCATGCCCCTCTGGACGGCATCTACTATATCAATGTCAGCGATATCACCATTGAGAAAGTGGCTCACGTATGTGAAAACCATTTATAAAATAGTTATTTTGTATAACATGTTAACACGTTGTAATGGTTTCTGATAGTAATGACCGATCGCCTTTAAACATGTTTTATTTTTCAAATTTAAACTTTACATAATTTACAAAATATTAACGCTTATATTAGCTGAAATAAAACACGTTTCTATTAACCAGTTACTATATTTGTACCAACGTCATCTTTTATATAGAATTCACTGTTTATTTCAGTTGATCCTATCTAAGCTCACTGGTACCCAGGTGGGATTTACAACATGTGGGCTTCTCACCATCACAAAGGAGTTCATTTTGACTGTAAGTCAGTAAAACAGGGTATCAATCACTCTCAAAATATCTGCCTTACAGAATTAAATTATTTCAAACTGTACAAATCAACTAAATGTAAATGGTATATTGTTTGTGTGTATCAGAATATCTGTTTATAGAATGCAGTTTCCACCTATTATTTGATTTGTGTTTTAATTTAAAATTCACGTTTTTGAAATACAAGTATACACTTGTGTATGTTACTATACTGGCGGTCAATGAAAACCCACCAGTAGATTATATGGGTGTTAAATTTTATTGCTGAAGTAAATTTTGAAATTGAAGGATATTAGTTAACCATTGCGAACACTGATTGTCTCAGACTTCCTAAATATGGTGTATAATGTTCAGTTAAAGTCACACGGGTAGAAAACAAAAGCCACACAATTTAATACCGGGTATGTCCAACCGTTTTAACGTTCCTAAGAAATTATCCCGACCTCACGTTATTTCAGCAAGATAACGACGTTATTTCAGCAAGATAACCACTTGAAACTCTAGCTGAGAGAGGCATGGCGTTCTCTTGCTGGAATAACGCGAGGTCGGGATAATTTCTTAGGAACATTTAAACGGTTGGACATATCCGTAATAAAATCTGTGACTTTTGTTTTCTACCAGTGTGACTTTAATTGATTATTACACACCAAGTTTAGGAATTTTGAGACAATCAGTGATTGTAATTCTTAACTAATATTCTTCAATTTCAAATATGCGCTTATTAATATAAATTACTACAGCAATAAAACTTAAGAAATATGTGGGTGGTCTGACTCCACCACGAACAAATCAACCTTCATATATAGCCAAAACATCTGCTGAAATAGACGTGAAATAGACGCAAAACAAAATTCAACGACAACTAAATATGCCAATGAGTTTCATCTGCAACAAAGATCTAAACCAGTTTGGCCTGTGGCTTAAACTTTTATTTACTAGATGTTAGCTTTCCTGACTGCTGGCGTGTTTCCCATCTTCATGCAAAAGCTTAAACTATTAGTGCTACCTCTTTAATTGCTAGCGTTTTCCTCACCTTCTTTGTTGTCCTATACACATTTGACCTAATATTTATTTCTTTTTAATCTCTTAAAACGACGAGCGTTTTACCTCTGACCTTTCCAAGGTGATACCCCATTTATCAAGCCTTATGTTTTGTTGGTGTCACATACTTTTGCTTCTGTATTTCCTTGAAATTTCTTGTTCAGCATATATACCTACGTTTACAGATTGCTGGTGTGTTTCCCATCTCCTGTCCTGTACAAACGTGAACTTTATTTATGTGTTTACCGTTACAGATTGCCGATGTGTTTCTCATCTGCGTGGCTGTCCTGTACACACGTGAACTACTTGTTTTTACTGTTACAGATTGCTGGCGTGTTCCTCACCTACTTTGCTGTCCTGTACACACTTTGATACATGTACTAGCATATCAGCCAACAATGATCCTGCGGCTGATGCTGCGGTTGCTGCTGCTTCTGATGATGATAATGATGAGGACATGAAAACAGATATCAGACGACGATGATGATGATGATGATGGTGATCGTATTGATGGTGGTTGTGGTGGTTGTGGTGGTGGTGATGATGATGAGGGTAGTGTTGGTGGTGGTGATGATGATGATGATGATGATTAAGAAGAAGTAGAAATTATTATAGTGTATAAGACAGTCCCTGAAAGAGAAATTATTGTAACACAAAACAGTGCTTTAAATATTATATAAAGTATAATATATGTTCACTGACATTGTATACTCTATGTTAAGTCATGCAGATAGAAATATTCATACAATAGTGCATGCTACGATACTGATAATCATATGTAATACTGCCTGTGACTGTATATGTAATCAGGTTTCCTCTCATCAAGAGATTGTTTAATAAAGTTTCCGACCAATTATTCCATATATCTTAGATGTTAATATTATGCGCACCTTTTCATTACTCAAAAGTCGAAAACATTGTGGTCTCTTATTTGAACATATTACGAAATGAAATAGATCGTTTTTTAGAGATTAACTGACAGTGTAATAAGAAATAGAGATTATTAACTGCTGGGATCGATTATACGGAAATCCTTCACAAAATGGTAGACATGTTGTTCTTTTTAGGAACGAGCGTATGCGAGAGAGTGAAAAACAAAACACGACTACCATCGAGTGAAGGATTTCCCTATAATCAAAAATCAGCAGTTAAATAATCTATTTATTACATTTTAAATCCTTTTATGTATATTTTAACTTAAATTATTCGCTTTATTGAACGTTATCAACGGATGACGTCGACGTCAGCAACAATTTACTGACGTCATAACTCAACATCACAGTTAGTTATTTTGTGTTCGGTGTTAGATATTTAGCAATTATGAATATTCTTTCACTGAGAAATCCCAATCTTTCATCGATAAAAATGTAATAAATGCTCTTTATCATCAAGTGCGTCACAGAATAAACTTAATCTAGAACTTTTCCCCATTTTAACTACCGGTTTCGATTTCTATTGGATAGTCCGAAATCTTTTCATTGTGCAGGTTCAATCATCCAGGGGCGTCCGTGGCTGAGTGATTAGAGTATATGACATGAAATAACTTGCCCCTTACCGCTATGGGATCGATCCCTCAGGGGCCTTGAAATCCTTATATGAAGAAGCTATCCAGCTGGCTTGCGGAGCATGGGTAGGTGCCAACCCCTTGCACGAAAATTGCCCGGAGGGGCATCTGGAATCTTCCTCCATCATAGAAGCTGGAAAGTCGCCAAATGACCTTAGCTGTTTGTGCGATTAAAAAATCCAATCGAATTCAAATAAATCATTCAGTTTAAGTCATTATCTAAGGCATATTTCGTTTTACTATACAAATTAAATTTGCAGTTTTTATGAAGAGTATTTAGTCGTTGGAAGAGTTGTTTTACATGTGTGTAGTTATATTGCTGTATTTGCATTTGATGAGATGCTACTGATTTTGTTTGTAATTAATACTTGATCGATCGATTTATTGATAATGGATCAATTACCTTGATTATATTCTGCATATACACAATACCTGTATAATACCGTAAAGCTCCTTATCCGGAATAGCATGAATCAATACTGACGTCACACAATAAGACATTTCACGAACATATCGTGCCATTGATCAATAGAAGCACATTCAAATTTAATAGATTCCCGATCTGTTTTCGGACATAATCATACATATGTGTACGAATGAAATCTATTTTTTAGCAATTTTAAGAATGAAATCTATTTTTTAGCAATTTTAAGGAATCTTGATCCGTGCTATTGGCCTGAATGTAGGTACAAACATCCTATTGAAAAAAATATTTTTTTCCATTGTCCATGCTGCACGTACCGATGTCACGTGACCGGTATTATTCACTCACGGGTCATTGATATATAACAGGTAGATTGATGTTGCATTGACCGGCCGGTTAGCTCAGTCGGTAAAGCAACGGAACGGTAGTCTGAAGGTCCCGTGTTCGAGCCCCGGTCTGGCTGCACATTTTTCTAGCCCTGTGACATCTACTCAGGGATAAGTCTATCAATGAATTAATTGTAATGAGAAACGAATGTATGAAATGCATAATACTACTGGTGAGTCGATGTATACTGCAATGTTCGAGAACATATCACTAGAGTAACTCATGGCGAATAACCCGGAATATCAAATATACATTTGAAAGTACAAGTCAGGGGAGGATCCAGGAAAACAGACCGGCTAGGCGAAATTGTAAACAAAATCCAACATATGTACCAAACATGTTTGTTTGTTTGTTTTACGTTATTTTCAACACATGTAATGTTATATATGAAGGTCGAGTTTTTGTGGTGGAGGCAGACCAATAAACTTTTACTGGGTAGGACCAGTACTGTACCCCTCCCGCCATCCGTAAGAATCGACACTTCCTCAGTTACAAGTCGAGCTCCCAGTGGGATTCGAACCCGTAGCGGTGAGAGGCGAAGGTTTACAACGCAACGTCGTAAACCATCCGGCCACCGAGACGCTGTACCAAACATGTTACCTATACCATAACATATTTTAAAGAGGGAGGGTATATTCTCATTTTAAAGAGGAGTTATTCTAGATATGCATAACTTTTAAATTCTAGTGATTGGCATACGCCGTTTCCGCCTCACTACGGATTCGCGCCTATGCGTGTTCTGGGGGTATTTATCATGATACCATTGCTTGGTTCTTGCTTGTTATATGTAATTTGACATATTTTTACAACCATAGACGTGTTATTGTGGTGTCATTATGTCATTTATCAATGTATAGGCATATATGTTGTTTTACTAAAGGAAAACAGAAACGCAACTCGGGAAGTTCTGCTATATATTGTATGTATAATATGCTGCTATTATTCGAATGGTACGTGACTATCTTAGACCGTTCCTTACGGGAAAAAAGACTAAAACAGCACACAACACACCAAAATGTTATCCCTTCAAAGTTTCATTATTCATAGAATACGCGTTTGGCTTAAGCAGATGAGCAAACTTAAAATGTGACATTTTGCAATCACTTTACATTGAATAAGAGGAAACTTCAACATTTCTAAATTTCGTACTACAAAGTGTGCTGTGATTAAAAAGTCTACAATAGCAGAGTTTTTCCTTTCTCTAACTACTTGCAACCCCTTCTTTACAAAATGTCGTGGTGTTTCTCTGGAATATTACATAGAGGATCTTACATGAGTACTCATTCATTATTGAATTTATTAAACGAGTTGGCAAAATGATATAATGCGAGGCTCTTGCCGAGCTTACCAGTTGCTAACCAGTTTAATACATTCAATAATGAATGAGAACGAATGTTAGATTATATTTATCACATAACTAACACATAGATTTTTATTGCATATGTCTGTCCTTTTAACACACGTCAACGCCAAAGAACGTGGAAATGTATTAGATCATAGTCATTATATCGATTTTTTGACAGCGCGTGCATAGTTATACCACTAGTGGAATATCGAAAATATAGAATAGTGTTATTACACTCCCACACCGTAAGTTATGTGATAAATGGAATTACATGTAAGTGTGCAGTAAATAAATTATATAGCGGAAATTCCCGAGTTGCGTTTCTTGTTCAGTATATATGTAACAATAAGACATTGTTTTCTTACATTTTGTGGTAGATGTAGCAGAAAAGATGGTTAGATATACTGAGGATGTATGTTTCTATGTTTATTCTTTGCTGTTGTTACTTAATGTAATTTTATTTTACAAATATGAATTGATGATTCTTGAATTGTTCTAAAACTGTATTAAAGAAAGAATTGAATGTTGTTTAACGGCTCATCACCACAGTATAGGTTATTGTTTTAGAGCCGCCCCAGAGAGAGGGGAAGGATATATAGATATCCGGGAACCGTGCCCTACTCTTATTATCGAATAGATTCCTATGGTTCTGTAACGTGCTCGGAGGATAGACCGATAGACGGGACCGCTCGGTTTACGTCCCCATCCGAGAAAGACGATTAAATGATGGAAAACATGAGTTCTCTCTAGTCCGTTCGTAAGAAACAGTTTTTGACTGCTAATTCAAATATGAAAATGGTTCTCGCCATTTTTAACACAGAATACTAGTAGTGACATTCAGTAATTCTGTCAATGTTCCAGTTGTGGCTAATCACCAAAACAGGAAGGCAGATGCCTAGGATACTTTCATGGAATAAAAAGCTCGAACAGACATGTGTTATTACATAAAATAAACGTTATGTTGTACAGTAGCTGTAATCGAACTCGTATCAAGATTAAGCAATGCTGATAATTTAAGTACTGATTGGACATAAAACCTGCAGAAATACCAACCATACTTTGATGATGAAGACATAAGCATAAGACGTACTTATCTCCCGCCGCTTCGAGCGGAAGAGGGTATAGTAATGGCCTCTGTACGTCCGTCCTGAGGTCCCTCCGTCTACCCCATTTTGTGTCCGTTCCATGACTATTGCATTAATGGAAGGAGTTCAAGCATCAATATCGGTATATTCAATGTCAAGGTCACTAAGAAGGTATTTCAATTCTTAAATGCCTATAGTAAGGCGCATTTCGCGTCCGCTTCATAACTGTTGCATGCAAAGAAGGGATTTTAAAATAACTTGGCATTATTACCCATCTCATCAAGACAATGTTCAGAACCCAACACCCATGTCAGTATTTTTAAGGTCAAGGTCATTCGGAAAGGCATTCACTTCTTATATGCCTATAGTAACGCTCCGTATGTGTCCGCTCTATAACTCTTGCAAGCACGAAGGGATTTCAAAATAACTTGGCACATTTAGCCATCTACTAAACAGATGTGTAGAACCCGTGCCCATTCTGATATCTTCAGTCAGTTTCACACTTAAGGCCATTCATCTCTTGTATGCATATATTGAGGCCATTCTTGTATCTGCGTAAGAGCTCTAACATGCATTAAGGATTTTAAAATAAATCGGCATAAATAAAATAAGTATAAGTGTTGGCGATCATATATAAACAACAAGATGCCGAAGAGGGTCTGTATCGTTCTACTGTCTTTATGGTGTCCATGGTGAGTGGGGTGGGTTGGGGTGGTGTGTGTGTGGGGGGGGGGGGGGGGGGGGGGGGGTGAGGAATAGAAGGATTGTGAGTCAGATATGGCAGTATCACACTAGTTTTGTTATAAAGTGTCTTCAATTACCAAGATATAGGGGAGGGATGTATTTGGCTCAAATTTGGCTACCTTTAAAGCAAATCAAACTTTCGTTAATATAAACGCTCAAACCAAGTTTGGCATATGCCCTAGGAGCGGAATCAAATTTGACTCCAAGGTGACCATTTGAACAAACTTGGTAGAGGACCATGAGCTGATGATAAATACAATTTATTAAACCTCTGGCTCTTGTAGTTTCAGAGAAGAAGACGTTTTTAAGTGTTTCCCTATGTAACGCTATGTAAAACTTGAGACCCCCTGAGGTGAAAAATCTTACTCAACGGAGATATGACCGGTCCCATTGTCACCGTCATTCACCTCTGAAACACAACTATACACCGTTCAACCTGCATAAACATATATGTGTTCAATCAGAAATAACGTATAATTATACATGCCGATCATCAGAAAGCTCAATCCGACATCTGGTAGTCACAACGGTTGAATATTTCGAACAATTTTCACGTTCACCTGCGCGCTGCCACCTTTCTTCGGTGACCCGGAAATGCTTATCCAGTATAGAATAGAATATAATAGCCATGTAGTCTCTGATTCGTCAAACCGGGACTGTGTCGAATGGTTCCCTACTCGCCAATAGGATGATTACAAACGCTTTGAGCCAGCGGAACCAATATCCGGCGGTTGCGACAATAGTTGTGTATTCAATTGTAAACACCGATGGTAAATAGTTCTAGAAGTTTAGTGAAAATGCGTTTACATGTAAATAGTGGAAAAAAACAGGCTTTGAAATGTGTGATCGACGGTCATAACTTGTGTTTCTTGGAAGCAGCTGGAACTGGTAAATCATATACCATGAAATAAATTGTTAGGGCTGGGAAAAGGGATAATAAGACAGTGGCAGTGACAGCAACCACTGGGATTGCAGGCTGTTTGTATTCAGAGGCAAAAAAGTATTAATTATTTATAAGTAGTTTAGAAACTGGGGGTGAGAGCGGTTTGTTTTTTTAGGGAAGTTGCAATGAGTTTTAAATCTGTTGGTTGGCTTGCCAGCCGACAAAGTTACTGACTCGTTGCATAAAACTCCCCGATGAAAAAAAATGGGCTCGCACCCCCAGTTTATATACTACTGACCCCAGAGTCACCATTTGAAAAGAACCATAAGCTGTAAATAAATAAAACATATTAAACCTGTATCTCTATTAGTTTCAGAGAAGAAGTTCTTCCCATAATATGTAAAACTGATCCAACAAGGGACCTAAGCTCCCAATTAAAGAAAACAAAAGTTTCTTCTTTTGCGATTTTTTTTTTAAAAAAGAAAACATTAAAAAAATAATTTAAAAAAATGAACCCATGAACCAAGGTTTCCTATGAAAAAAAAAAGTAAATTAAAAAATATGTCTCCAGTGAGATTTGAACCCACGAATCCTGGGGTTTCCAGTGCACATTACCGAATATTGAAAAAAGGGCCATAACTCCGGTGTTACTGGTTTCGATCTGGCTGTTTTTCAAACTTGTCCGAGCTTTCATTGATATCAAAAATCTGGCCAAGTTTGGGAAAGATCGAATTTAAAATGAAGGCGCTAGAATGTTCAAAAGGCTGAAAATGGCATTTTTCAATAATTCAAGGGCACAGAACTGTGGTGTTCTTAGTCCGATATAGCTGGTTTTTGAACTTGGGCAAGCTTTCAATGATATTAACAATCTGTTGAAGTTTGGTAAAGATCTGATGGAAAATGAAGGCTCTCGTCTTAACGATGCAAAATATAGCATTTTTAACTAAATCAAGGACCATACCTCTGGTGTTACTGATCCGATCTGGCTGGATTCCGAACTTGTCCGAGCTTTTATTGCTATTAACAATCTCGTAAAGATTGGTAAAGATCGGATGAAAAATGAAGACCCTATCGTCTTAACGAGGCAAAAGTTAACGGTCGGACGACGGACGGACGACGGACAACTCGTCATCCTATATCCCAAACAAATTCTTTATATGATGTATTATTGTTTTTTTCGAGACTCACTGCAATCTAAGAGCGTCCAGATACTACCTATATTGCAATCATATTATATTTTCACCCAAAATTGTTTTGGAAATACCTCTGGATTGCAATGGGGAATTTTTTTACATTATGTTACAATTGTATAATGTATTTCTATAATTGTAAAGAATAGGAAAACCTCCCCATTTATACTGTCTTTGATTACAATGTGCAATTATTCACTTGATTATATCTCCTATTACTTTTTTTTTACAAACTACTTTGATGCATTTTACATGTTTTTTTTTATAAATTTAAGGTGATACTAGGAATATCACAACCCTTATTTTATGGAGATGGGGTTCTATAAACTTCGGAAGTTTAAGGGATCTGGCGGGGTTCCTGACCACTTTACAAAATTAATCAGGAAGTTCGTCAGAAAAGGGTACGACCCTTTAGTATTACAACGCAATGCATGTTTAGTGATCTACCCCTCTACAGTCAGCCACTAAGCTTCACTTTGGTACTCTATGAGTGCACCTACTGAAACACCGACCAAGGGAGGTAGGTGCATGATATTTCGTCCCTTGGGTTTTCTGGTCGTACCCTAGATTGGTTTTTTCTTTGGCTGCAACTGCTGTGGTTGTTCAGTACAATTCTGGATACATTCTGAGATGTTTGTTATTTTGTATTTGATATAACTTTATACCAACATCTAAGTGTTTCCTGTAGGCATTATTGCCTAATGACCGTTCCAAGTCGGTAACCCTGTTTTCACGACCCTTTCTGTTGTATTTTGTCTTTTTCATTGAATAATTAATTAAATATTGCTCCTTGTTTGTAGTACAGTGCGGACCTACGACGTCATTGTGTTCGAACGTTGTGGTTTCTACAGGACCCTATATATCATTTTTGTTGAGGGATAGTCCACCCTGACCCTCATAATTAATCGGGTGATTGAAATTTAAAAAAAAAGTTAGTATGAAAGTGATCATTACCAAAGATCTTACGAAGTTTGTAAATCACGTCACCATAGAAGTCAGGTTGTGCTAGACCTTATCGCAGAAGAGTCCTTAAATTACTTTTATATTTGGAAAGAAGATCAGGGTTAAGATAACACAATTTTGCAAAGGTTTTACGACGGTAGCATGGATGGATTAGCTTTTTAGTATATATATTAAAGTCCTCAACTCGAGTACAAGCTCTAGAAAAACGAAGAAGCTGAGATACATAGACCCCATAAGAACTTGCTCAGGAACCTCCCCATCTAAATGGAGATAATTAACAATATCAAAATTAAAGTCATCTCTCTTGTCCTTCGCATTTAGAACATGGAAAACAGAATGAGTACATGAGACATCTTTGGTAGAAATAGTAGAAATAGCACTGCCATAGTCATCGCTATGAACTCGAATTAGTCAATGCAATATATTCGAATATGAAAACATTATATATGGTAGGTTGCAATCATTAAAGATCAGCATCAACAAACAAGGAGGTTGAATGATGAATGTGTACGGTCCGAATAATATATCTGATACTATGAATTTGCTGTTAGGTATTGAAGAGTATGTTAATTAACAGGATAGTGATATATTAATTGCTGTTAGAGATGTTAATAGTGTGGCTGATATTAATTTGGACAAACAAATATAGTGAAAACTATTAGGTCATAATCCGGTAAATAATCATGAACGTAACTATTGCTCACTTTTCTATCGCATACAATGTAGTCCTTTGTTTATATTTATCAACAAGGGCATTCCAATCCCCAACAATAAAGGTAGTTCTCATGTTATCCAAATAATTTTCATCATCTTGTAAAATTGAAAAAATCTGTCAACACTAAATGCTGGCGAATACCGCAATAATAAACACCACATAAATAAATATCACTCAAAACAATTCTTATAAAGTTTCATAATGAACTCTCACTATTTTTATTTCATTTTTAATATCGTTTCCCTTCACTATGTATATTAGTATTTTGATATTGGAATTTAAAATGCAAATTAACACATATATCCATTTAAATCTATATTAATATTTTTGTTGGTCCAAGTTTCATACCAAACTAAAACGAATTCGACGGCGCCACCCAAACACAGCCCCAGAGTATATACAATGTAATCCCTTCATCAAAATGTTCATTTGAGAAATATTTTTTAAATAAAATGACCCCCTGTTACCCTCCACCCACCACCCACCCCGTCCAACCCGAACCCAGGGAAGGCGTCCGATTTTTAAATAATAAATCATTTGACATGCAGTGTATCTCTTTATTAGATACCTATTATACCAATTAATGTGCAAACGTATGAACAAATTACACCGCAATTGCATTATTAGTGTATTTGATGCCCCTTCCTCCAGGCCAAACTATAACATAGGAGGAAACAAATGTATACAGTGTAATCCCATCATAGTGTTTCATTTGAGACATAATTATAAAAAAAATTAAAAAAATTAATCCAAATCCCGCACTCCCTTGGGCACCCAGGCAGACGGTCCGAATTCGATATAATAAAAAAAATAAAATCATTTAATATGTTGTTTATCTTTAATAGACGTTTACATATACCAAATTATGTGCAAGAATATGGAAAAATGACAGTGCAATTGAATTTTTAGTGTATTCGACCTTTTGACCCCCTAAGGGACACTGGGTGCAGAGCCATCATGATCATAATGTTTCATTTGAGACATAATCACAAAAAAATGAAAACAAATGACACCAAATCCCGCCCGCCCCACCTACCCTGGGCCCCAGGGCAGACGTTCGAGTTTGCGAAATATAAAAATCGTTTGATATGTTGTTTATCTTTTATAGACGTTTACATACACCAAGTTAAGTGCAAACATGAAAAAATGATCGTGTAATGGACTTTTTAGTTTATTTGACCTTTTGACCCCATCTGAGGGCCCCTGGGCTCAGAATCCACAATAATAGTGCTCTTGCACGCCGTCATCATATGGTGATGTCATACCTTAAGTTTGGTTGAATTCCGTTCAGCGGTTTAGGAGGAGATGCGGTAACGGACGGACATACGGACAGACGGACAAACGGAGGCGATTTTAATATATATTCTGTGCTGCCCAAGTTACGCATATACCCTGCAATTTATTGTATTCTGAATACTCCAGTATGTCACTATGCGTTCGTGTATTACTGTTTAGATAATGAATCTCTCCTCCCATGAAACATACTTCGTAGAGAACATGCGGACCCAAACTCGCTTTTACTTGGAAAAATTCTATTCTTAAAATTATAGATACACGTATTAACTTTTATAATGCTAATCCCTCTTTACTACCTCCGAGACCTAGGTTTTCCTTTCGTAATCTAAAATCGGGAATTCAGGAATTTCATAATAAATTTGTTTTAGTTCCTGCAGATAAAGCAGCTAATAATGTAATTATTGTTTGACGCCTACATTACGTCAATGTTTTATCTCTGGAACTCGGCAGCACCAATTCACCATATCACTCGGTGCACTACTTTCAAGGCTGGTGTAAACGATGAGCAAAATAAACTGCCTACCATGTACTGGATTCCTAAATTACATAAAAATCCATATAAGGCTCGCTTTATTTCTAATTCTAGTGCCTGCACCACAACAAACTTCTCCAAACTTTTAACTTCTTGTCTTACTGCCGTTAAAGATCACGTTAAACTATATTGTGATAAAACTTATGAAAACTCTGGGATTAATTTATTTTGGTCTATAAAAAATTCAGGAGACGTTCTTGATAAAATTTTCGATAAAGGTCAAGTTTCATCAATAATTACTTATGACTTCTCGACACTATATACAACCTTACCACATCATCTTATTAAAGACAAGCTAATTTCTCTTATTCAAAAAACATTCGCTAGAGAAAATACAACATTTTTGGCATGTAATAATATTAAAGCGTTTTTCACTAACGGCAGTTTAGACAATTATACTATGTGGACTTGCTATGACGTTTGTGAAGCACTCATCTTTCTATTAGATAATATTTTCGTCAGGTATGATACCACCGTTCATAGACAAATTGTTGGTATCCCTATGGGTACGAACTGTGCACCACTTGTCGCAGATTTGTTTTTATTTTGCTATGAAAGGGATTTCATGTTGAGTCTTTCACCAGATACCCAGGCAGATGTTATTGAAGCTTTTAATGACACCTCTCGGTATCTGGATGACATACTGAACATTGACAACTTTCTTTCCAACTATGGTTCATAATATTTATCCTAAAGAACTTCGGCTTAATAAAGAAAATATATCTAATAATAACGCTTCTTTTCTTGATTTAGATCTCTCGATTGAAAATGGTAAAATAATTAGCAAAATCTATGACAAGAGAGATGATTTTAATTTTGACATTGTTAATTATCCCCACTTGGATGGGGATGTTCCCCGAGCAACTTCTTATGGGGTTTATCTGTCTCAACTTATTCGTTTTTCTAGAGCTTGTACTCGAGTTGAAGATTTTAATATTCGTAATCTTTGTATAACTAAAAAGTTACTCAATCAGGGTTACCGTTACCATAAACTTCGTAAAACCTTTGCAAAATTTTATTATCGTAACCCTGATCTTCTTTCCAAATATAAATGTAATTTAAGGACTCTTCTGCGACAAGGACTATCACAACCTGACTTCTATGGTGATGTGATTTATAAACTTCGTAAGATTCTTGGTCATGATCACTTTCATACTATCTTTCTTAAACTTGTTAAAAAGTTTATCAAAAGGGGTTAGGACCCTATCATTTTGCAACGTACTGCATGCTTGGTGATGGACCCTTTTACAGTTCGCCACTATGCTTTCCTCTTTAATTGTACGATGACCGGACAGGCTGTGGACCCTATGATGACGCCTACCTAAAGCCCATTGGGACGGTGGCGTTTGATGTTTGTCCATGATCTTTCTTGTTGTGCCCATAATGGTGTATTCTCTTACTGCTCTGGCTTCTGCCAAGTCACTGAGTACCTTCATTGTGGCTTTCTAGGCTATTGTTTTTTTGTATTATATTTACACGAGCATATTTGTGTTTTACTTATATTGCCTATTGATGCTGCCTTGTTGGTTAGAGATTAGATCATGGCGGGGATTTCTTTATTTACACTGTCCTGTTTTAATGGGATGACAGTAGGGTAAGTGTGAGGTTTGGTGCACCCTAGAACCGGTTTAAACCCCCAGTGGCCTACTTTGCCACTGACCGTTCCAAGGCGGTAGCCTTATTGTCAACCCTTTTGTGTTTGTGATGTCGTTTACTTTTATTATTACTTTTGCCTTCTTGTTTGTCTGTTTCCATGTTTGTTTCTATGTTTTGTGGTTGAATGCTGCTTTCCCTGTCCGATCTTTTTATATTTCTTTACCAATTTTGGAAATGCTTACACAGAAAAAAAGATCAACAAAATTAGCAATACATTTTGGCGGGATGTTCTTAAATCACACAATAACATAATACAATTTGATGCTGCCTTGTTGGTTAGAGATTAGATCATGCCGGGGATTTCTACATTTACACTGTCCTGTTTTAATGGGATGACGATAGGGTAAGTGTGAGGTTTGGTGCACCCTAGAACCGGTTTAAACCCCCAGTGTCTACTTTGCCACTGACCGTTCCAAGGCGGTAGCCCTATTGTCAACCCTTTTGTGTTTGTGATGTCGTTTACATTTTTTATTAATTTTGCCTTTTCGTTTGTCTGTTTGCGTGTTTGTTTTTGTGTTTTGTGGTTGACTGTCGTCCTTGAATGCTGCGTTCCCTGTCCGATATTTCTATCCTTCTTTCTATGGTATGTATATTTAGTGTCGTCATATTTGGCACCAATATGGCATTTTTCAAGAATGTGTCAACTCTGTCTTGTGTCCACTCTCTTTATTGAAATATCACACTGTTGACAACTATATGGCCTTTCTCCAGAATGTTTCCACTCTGTCTATATGAATATATTAGCATAAATGGGTAAATAACGTCCCCGTCCCCTTTCTAATGTGTGTTTAAATTTAATTACGGTTCCTCATAATACACCCTATTTTCCCTTCATGAACCGCATATGTGTGTTTGAATCTAATGACGCTTGACATATCTCTACTACACACTGGATTGTAATGTTTCGGCTGTCTCTGTATATGTGGTGATATTGTGAATGTCTAACATATACAGCTTTTCTCTAGTTTCAGTTTAGTCACTGTTACGTGTGTTGCTGGTGTGAATATTTACCACTCAACTGATGGGCTCTCTTCAATATGTGTGCTCAAGTGGAAGTTTAGATGGCCTTGTACATATAAGGATTGTTTATATGTGTGCTGATGTTTTATTACACACGTGATGTTTTCTTTAAGGTATGTCTTCTCTAGTGATTGTCTAATACGTACTGTTAGATATGCTAATTTTGTGAATCAGTTATCACATACATGACACTTAAATGGCTTCTCCTCAATATATATATATATATGACTGTATATGTTTGTTTAGATTTGTTTAGATTTGATAGGTGTACTTTTATCACAAACCCAACACCTAAATAACTTTTCTCGCGTATATGTCATTGCATGTGTCTGTGTGTTTAGATGTACTGATTGTGTAAATCTTGTATCACGCTTATGACATTTAAACGGCTTCTCAACAGTATGTATGAGCCCATGTTTGTTTCAATAACCTGAAGGTGAGAATCTTTAATCATACACTTTCCACTTAAACGGCTAATCTCCTGTATGTGTGAACCTATGTCTGTTTAAATAACCTGAACGTGAGAATTTTTAATCATACACCTTACACTTCAACGCCTTCTCTACAGGACTCACACCACTATTATCTCCCTTGAATACTCGTGCCCTACAGATGAAGGAGGTAAATAAAAAAAACAAGTTCGCTTTTCTACATTTTACAGGATACATTGATTTATCTTTACCAGGTTCTAAATCTACAGCATTTTAGGAAGAGATCACAGAAAAATGCATGTTGATATAAGATTTCTAGCTAATTCTGCCTCATTTTACACATCATGGGTCTAATCACCACGGGGTTGTATTTTTGTCTAAATTATGATAGGTGTGGCAAACATGAAATTAAAAAAGTTCAATCTGGTAAATATTTGTTAAATGTGTTTTAAATTGCAGATATTGGATCAATGAAGAATTTAAGCATAAATACATGTCGCAAAATCTGTTTATCTCTATGCCACGAACAAAAACATTACAATGGGACCCTATGGAAATGTAATTGTGGTGTGAGACGTTAAGAAAGAGCTGCAGAATGGGTATCTTTTATTCGTTATTCTTAAGGCATTGCGCTTTAGAGCTGCAGAATGGCATTTCATCCGTCATCTCTAAGGTATTGCGCTTTAGAGCTGCAGAACAGGTATCTTTCATCCTTTAATGTTAAGGCATTGCGCTTTAGAGCTGCAGAACAGGTATCTTTCATCATTCATCTCTACTACCTTGCAATTTAGAGCTTCATAATGGGAATTTTCATCATTCATCTCTACGCACTTGCGCTTTAGAGCTGCAGAACGGGTATCTTACATCCTTCACCTCTAAGCATTGTTTGTGTATCTGTGAACGTTTCAGACATGTTAGGACACAGTTAACATGGTTATCAGAAATCCCGTCTGTGTATGGAGAGTTACTTCAAGTTATCTTCATATTGCAGGAATTAGCTGAAATTTTACTTGATACCATGTTTAACTAAAATTAACAATATTTTCAAAACCAATACAGGTATAAGCATAATTTTAGCTTTATTTTACAGCTATTGGCCTGTAAATCAAACACACATATCAATAAAGACAGACTACTTTGAAAAAAATGTCAAAATTAAAGCGAGACTGATACTTTTCCTGGAAAATCAAAATTTTGACGGGTAACCCTTAGTTTGATTTTATTATTTTCAGCATTTTTCTCAATAATTATTTCTTAAAGATCATTTTTATGCTAAATTCAGATGTAGATATGCCTTTTTCATGTATATTTGAAAGTTTCAGACATAGCAGAGCACAAATGACCAGGAAAATGCAAAATCCTTATCACTACTGTAGATTTTCAAAATATTAAAGGTACTCGGCCTGAATTTCGACCAATACTCTAGGTCACTAAAACCTGAATAATTTAAAAACCAATAAACATGAAATCAATATTTTAGCACTTTTCAGCATGTAATTGATTTATATCCATTTTCAATTATTATTGAGGTGATCATTGAAAAAACAATCACCTTAAGGACTCAAACCACTATTATCTCCCTTTAATACTCGTGCCCTACAGATGAAGGAGGTAGATAAAAAAAAACAAGTTCACTTTTCTACATTTTATAGGATACATTGATTTATCTTTACCAGGTTCTAAATCTACAGCATTTTAGGAAGAGATCACAGAAAAATGCATGTTGATATCAAATTTCTAGCTAATTCTGCCTCATTTTACACATCATGGGTCTAATCACCACGGGGTTGTATTTTTGTCTAATGTTCAATATGGTAAATATTTGTTAAATGTGTTTTAAATTGTAGATATTGGATCAATGAAGAATTTAAGCATAAATACATGTTGCAAAATCTGTTCATCTCTATGCCACGAACAAAAACATTACAATGAGACCCTATGGAAAATTAATTGTGATGTGAGACGTACAGTATGTATGAGCCTATGTCTGTTTAAATAACCCGAACGTGAGAATCATCAATCATACACCTTACATTTAAACGGCTTCTCTCCAGTATGTATGAGCCAATGTCTGTTTAAGTAACCTGAACGTGAGAATCTGTCATCGCTTCTCTCCAGTATGTATGAGCCTATGTCTGTTTAAATAACCTGAACGTGAGAAACTGTAATCCTACACCTTACACTTAAATGGCTTCTCTCCAGTATGTATGTGCCTAAGTCTGTTTAAAATACCTGAACGTGAGTATCTTTAATCATACACCTTACACTTAAACGGCTTCTCTCCAGTATGTATTAGTCCATGTTTGTTTAAATCATCTGATCGTGAGAATCTTTAATCATACACCTTACACTTAAATGGCTTCTCTCCAGTATGTATGAGCCTATGTCTGTTTAAATAATCTGATCGTGAGAATCTTTAATCATAAACATTCCACTTAAACGACTCCGGTATATGTGAGCATGTGTCTGTTTAAATAACCTGAACGTGAGAATCTTTAATCATACACCTTACACTTAAAATGGCTTCTCTCCAGTATATATGTGCCTAAGTCTGTTTAAAATACCTGAACGTGAGTATCTTTAATCATACACCTTACACTTAAACGGCTTCTCACCAGTATGTATTAGTCCATGTTTGTTTAAATCATCTGATCGTGAGAATCTTTAATCATACACCTTACACTTAAATGGCTTCTCTCCAGTATGTATGAGCCTATGTCTGTTTAAATAATCTGATCGTGAGAATCTTTAATCATAAACATTCCACTTAAACGACTCCGGTATATGTGAGCATGTGTCTGTTTAAATAACCTGAACGTGAGAATCTTTAATCATACACCTTACACTTAAAATGGCTTCTCTCCAGTATGTATGTGCCTAAGTCTGTTTAAAATACCTGAACGTGAGAATCTTTAATCATACACCTTACACTTAAACGGATTTTCTCTAGTATATATGAGCCTATGTCTGTTTAAATAATCTGATCGTGAGAATTTTTAATCATACACATTCCACTTAAACGGCTCAGGTATGTGTGAGCCTATGTCCGGTTAAATAACATAAACGTGAAAATCTTTAATTATACACCTTACACTTAAAGGCTCCTCTCTAGTATGTATAAGCCCATGTCTGTTTAAATAACCTGAAAGTGAGAATCTTTAATCATACACCTTCAACTTAAACGGCTTCCCTCTAATTTATGTGAGCCTATGTCTGTTTAAATAATCTGACCGTGAGAATCTTTAATCATAAACATTACATTTAAACGGCTTCTCTCCAGTATGTATGAGCCAATGTCTGTTTAAGTGACCTGAACGTGAGAATCTGTCATCGCTTCTCTCCAGTATGTATGAGCCTATGTCTGTTTAAATAACCTGAACGTGAGAAACTGTAATCCTACACCTTACACTTAAAATGGCTTCTCTCCAGTATATATGTGCCTAAGTCTGTTTAAAATACCTGAACGTGAGTATCTTTAATCATACACCTTACACTTAAACGGCTTCTCTCCAGTATGTATTAGTCCATGTTTGTTTAAATCATCTGATCGTGAGAATCTTTAATCATACACCTTACACTTAAATGGCTTCTCTCCAGTATGTATGAGCCTATGTCTGTTTAAATAATCTGATCGTGAGAATCTTTAATCATAAACATTCCACTTAAACGACTCCGGTATATGTGAGCATTTGTCTGTTTAAATAACCTGAACGTGAGAATCTTTAATCATACACCTTACACTTAAATGGCTTCTCTCCAGTATGTATGAGCCTATGTCTGTTTAAATAATCTGATCGCGAGAATCTTTAATCATAAACATTCCACTTAAACGGCTTCTCTCCAGTATGTGTGAGTCTATGTCTGTTTAAATAACCTGAAAGTGAGAATTGTTACTCACATACTGTCCACTTAAACGGTTTTTCTCCAGTATGTATGAGGCTATGTCTGTTTAAATAACCTGAACGTGAAAATCGTTAATCATACACCTTAGACTTAAACGGCTTCTCTCAAGTATGTATGAGCCTATGTCTGTTTAGATCTGAACGTGAGCATCTTTAATCATACACCTTCCACGTAAACGGCTTCTCTCCATTATGTATGAGCTCATGTCTGTTTACATAACCTGAACTTGAGAATCTTTAATCACACACCTTCCACTTAAACGGCTTCTCCCCAGTATGTATGACCCTATGTCTGTTTAAATAATCTGATCGTGAGAATCTTTAATCATAAACATTACACTTAAACGGCTTCTCTCCAGTATGTATGAGCCCATGTCTGTTTAAATAATCTGATCGTGAGAATCTTTAATCATACACCTTACACTTAAACGGCTTCTCTCCAGTATGTATGAGCCTATGTCTGTTTAAATAATCTGATCGTGAGAATCGTTAATCATACACCTTAGACTTAAACGGCTTCTCTCAAGTATGTATGAGCCTATGTCTGTTTAGATCTGAACGTGAGCATCTTTAATCATACACCTTCCACGTAAACGGCTTCTCTCCATTATGTATGAGCTCATGTCTGTTTACATAACCTGAACGTGAGAATCTTTAATCACAAACCTTCCACTTAAACGGCTTCTCCCCAGTATGTATGACCCTATGTCTGTTTAAATAATCTGATCGTGAGAATCTTTAATCACATAACTTCCACTTAAACGGCTTCTCTCCAGTATGTGCGACCCTATGTCTGTTTAAATAATCTGATCGTGAGACACTTTAATCACACACCTTCCACTTACATGGTTTCTATGTTGTATGTGTCCGTTTATGTCTATATAGATTTGATAATTGTGTGAATCTTTTATCACACTCGTGACATTTAAACGGCTTCTCTCCCGTATGTGTGAGCCTATGTGTTTGTAAATGATCTGGTCGTGTGAATATTTTATCACACACCTGACATTTAAACGGCTTCTCTCCCGAATGTATACGTCCATGAATTTTTAGATTGGATGACTTTTTAAATGTCTTCTGACATACCTGACACGTAAACGGCCTCTCTCCGCTGTGGATCTTCAGGTGTATGGTCAGATCTGCCGAGCCTGTGAAACGTGTATCGCACATCGTACACTTAAACGACTTCTCTCCATCTGTCAGCGTATGTGTCCGTATAAAATTATGTACTTTTAGATTTGCTGATGTTGTGGAATTGTTATTCCACTTCGGACATTTAAACGGTTTCTTTACAGAATGTGTCCGCCTATGCATGTTTAAATTTGATGAATATGTGAATCTTTTATTGCAATCCGTACAATGAAACGGTTTCTCTCCAGTATGTGTCCGTATATGGCCTTTTAAATGAGGCATCTGCGTGAAACTTTTATCACACATGTCACACTTAAACGGCTTCTCTCCAGAATGAGTTGCAATATGTCTGTTTACACTGTTTGAATGTGAGAAACTTTTATCACACACTTTACATTTAAACGGCTTCTCTCCCGAATGTGTACGTCTATGACTTTTAAGATGAGATGCTTTTGTGAATGTCTTCTGACATACCTGACACTTAAACGGCCTCTCTCCAATATGGAACATTAGGTGTATGTTTAGATCTGCCAAGCGTGTGAAACGTTTGTCACACATCGTACACTTAAACGACTTTTCTTCATGTGTAAGCGTATGACTTTTTAGATGGGATGATATTGTGAAAGTCTTCTGACATACCTGACACGTAAACGGTCTTTCTCCATGATGTGTCTTCATATGTATGCTTAGACGTGTTTGGAATCGTTTATCACACAATTGACACTTAAACGGCATGATGTAATTGTGTCAATATGTGTTGTATTCCGTATTCTTAGACGGATTTCCTCCAGAATACGTCTCCTTATGATTGTTTAGATGTGATGACGCCAAACTATGTACACCCTAATGGTATCGCTCCAGTCTATTTCTGCATACACTTTACGTCTCGTCCGTATGTACCCTGCATTGTCTGGAGATGTGTACACCCCAATGGTATCGCTCCAGTCCACTTTTGCATACACCGTACGTTTCGTCCGTATGTACCCTGCCTTGTCTGGAGATTAACAAGCATGTGTCGCTATTTTGTTTCTGAAACTAAGCATAAATATGAAATAAGTCTAAATGGACGACTGTAATGCGTTTTTTTTACATCCATGATTAAATAATAATAATAATAATGGTAGCGTGCGTGCGTGTGCGTTCACGTTATAATTGTGTCTTACCTCCTCCTGTTAATAGGAGCGCACGGGTTCTGCCTATAAGTGTGCAAGTAAGCTTTAGTAATAATAATCACGAGTGTAACGGATGTCGATGTAGTATCTAAGTAGTTTCCATCATCCACAAGTAAAACAAAAGAACTGCACGCGGATTCAAACGCTTGTCAGGATAGGTTTTGTTTGTTTGAGCGGTGTTTTTGTATACGTAATTTTTAACAGATGTTAGGTAATACATAACGGTCGAATGTTTCTCTCTCTCTCTCTTTCTCTCTCTCTCTCTCTCTCTCTTGTTTAATGGCGACACGTTGGCGGAGCCGTTAAACACGATTTGAGACCGTTAAACGACTGATATACTGTCGCAAAAATCATCATTTCAATACTGGTTAATAGGTTTCTAACGTGTTCGTGACAATTTTACTCACAAACGCGTTGAAATAAAATTAAATGACATAACGTTGTTGAAGATTAAAGTCACATGACTGGATTTGCGATGGGTTATGCATTCTCTAAAAGTCGAACATTGCTGAACGTCAACCAATCGGATTGGTAGATGTTTGTCAATTAAGTATAATACATTGATAAAACAAAATATTATAACGTCTTGTTGAGTCGTTAAACAACAATGAAAGCTTTTGATATAGGGTATCTATATTTCCTCAAAAAGATAACGCCGGATATTGTAAAAGTACAACATCGACACGTCGAACGACTATATATCTATCAAGGGCAATAATCATCCATCAAATATGACATCAACTATACTGCCTATAGTAACAGTGTCAGTGTATGGCTAATTAATTCTATTTATGTTTAATTCTTTATTATACCAATTTCCCAAGTCCCTCATGCCCCTGTGGGTTTTTAGTTCGGAAGTTCTTAGTTATGTATAGTAATTGTCGTTCTTGATTGTTATCAACTCCCGTGAGACTAACTGGAGATTTGTGCGTGTTGACGCTGGGCGTGTGACGTCACAGACCTAATATCAAATCGATTGGGCGCTACGAAAATTATCTAAATTTCATGTGGCACAGTGCGACAATTTCACAAAACATTCCAAACTTTAAATACATATATCATGAAGAGTTTTATATACAAGTTTCATTCATTCCAAATCCCATTACAAATTTGATTTTCTTTCCAACGATATAGTAGTTTTCTTATTCCTACATTTAGAGCAAAACTGGAGTTTGACGGAAACTTTGACTATGTCAAAACCCTGATTTTTAAGAAAAAAGCGAACAATGATCACATTTTTTACTTTAAACATCGTTTTATACAATTTCTTATTTTGAAAATAGACATAAATTGTTAAAATCCCATTTTGCTATTCACTATCATGAATCTGTTCAATGATCAGTGAATAACTGAGCGAGGAGATGGAAGGAAACATTAAGGTGCCACGTGATATTTTGGTTACTTCATTGGTTAAGATAGGAAGTTGCCTATCTGTGTATTAATATGTCTGTGGTGACGGCTACCGCTACTCCATTTACCATATGTGTCCTAGTTACCAGTCAAAGCTCTAACCGTAAACAGTTACGTTTTTCATAACCTGAGATTGTTATTAAAAAAACAACTATAACTGGGATAGTAACCATAAGCAGTTACTACCACAAAATCATTCAAGTTTAGATGCATTCTATCTTCTGTACAGGAATTTTCACTGTATATATATAATTTTCTCCAGGTAGGGTGATTATTCAACTTTACAACCATGCAATAAAATTCTATGAGCATCGATAACAATCCAATGCGCAAAGCCTCTCAAGTTACCTACTGTTATGCAATAAAATTCATTAAAAATCATTTTGTATGACCAACATGACAATTAGTGAACAACGCTAATTGGATCTTGATGAAGATGTTTTTATCCTTAATAATAAGTATTCAGACATAAATAAACACTGCACATTTGGCAACTATTTCGATTTATTAGCAAATGATCTTGGTAACTGATTTAGGTTACAAATGGTGGCATTTTAATAACTTCCAGCAGTTATAAAACTTGTAACTTTTTAAGGTTAGAGCTCTGAATGGTTGCTCTGCGAAACTAGTCTCTACACCATAGAATCGAACTCTCGTCGTCTTATCCCCTGTTACACGAACTCACGTGCGATTACACTGACAAGAGACCTGGGTTTTTAACTTACACTGACATTACACATAAAGGGACATACTCATTAACATTACTTCTCATGAACAGACTCAATAAAACCGAGTCTGCTGCTTTATTCTCTGAATTGTGTTTGTTGCTCTCAAAGGATCACCTTTATCAGTATTTATTAACATGCACACTAGCGTTCGTTTAGTGCAGTGTGGCGGCTGTAAAAAGTCTCCCCGTGCTACGAATCAGTAGTGTTATTTTTTACTGGTCCTTTGGGACCAGCGAGCCCAATATAGGTGGCTTTAAAGTAGAATACCGCTTAAGCCGGTGCTAGGGGGCGTGAGAAGTGTTGCTTCCTTCATTACTTCTCATGAACAGACTCAATAAAACCGAGTCTGCTGCTTTATTCTCTGAATTGTGTTTGTTGCTCTCAAAGGATCACCTTTATCAGTATTTATTTACAGCCGGGAGCGTGCCGACATGGTAGTGATTCTTGATTGATATTACCGTACTGTCACTGTACAATACCACGATAGTACAATGGTTTCAAAGTACAATAATTAAATCAAGAATTAACTTCATATTTTAGTGTGCCAGATGAATGTCAGAAATATGCCAGTCAAGTTGAGTCAAACACCCATGAACTAATTCAAAATGCGTCAATGTGTCTACGAATTTTTTGTGTGCCAATTTTAATAGCACTCAGCAGGCCCTACATATCTTGATCTAGCTGTTTCATTGTTCAGTATAGATAAACGCAGTAGACTGACTACGATTTCTTTTCTCTTAAAACTCTGTCTTTAAAAGTATTACAACCTCATATGAGGCCAATAGCTAACTAGTAGCATGAAGATCACAAATATGCAACTTTACATTAACAATACATAAGGACCGTGCCGCTCCTGAAAGAAGAAGTTCTTTACTTACGGAGATGTACGTGCACCTATAAAACTGGCACACGTTCACCGATACTCTGAATAAGAAATTATCAGCAGATCATTTACCTTTAACTAACGCCGTTATGATTCGCTGTGGGATACATTTCACAAATTGTAAATGGAGAAATGATATCTAAGGGAGATAATGCCAGTACATAATCTACCTTGAGCGAATTCATTTGGAACTATAGTTCGGACTATAGTTAGAGCTAAATCACAAGTGAACATATTCCTTGATTGGTCAGAAGTTATATCCGGGTTATTTGGCTACTATAGTTCGGACCATGGCCCCAAAGCGTGGTTGTAACAATAGTTACTTTAGTTGTTGACTACTGGTGTTCATTTGGATCCGTAGTCAATATCGACTGTACGATAGTTCCAAATGAATTCGCTCTTTGTAACTCTGTAGCTTTTAGGTCATAGATCACTATTGCATTTTCTATAGCCTTACTGTTTAATGTTAATGTCAGACATGTAAACAAAAACCCGAGGCTTTTTTTATTTGCTTACCCTGCTGCACAGACGCAACTTAGGTACATGTAAAAAGGAACTTCCTTTTAGGCGACGACCTATTTTTAATGCCACTTTTATGTGTCCGAAGGTCATGACCCTACAATTTGAGGGAATCCCCAAACACATTTATGAAAGTCATCCACTGTCCGTTTTACTCTGCCATATCATAAAATAAAATGATATGGATGAAACCTATGTTAAATAATAATCAGAAATAAATAACAAATTCGAGGAAACACAATTGAATTTCCCACATAGTATCACATCCAATCAAAACGAGGCTTATGTATGCATTAGGCATGGGACTTTCCTTATACCTTTTCTGCCAATCACACTGTCTTTTACAATAGGTTACAATAGGTTACTGTAACCTTATATATGCTGAGCAAAATAAAATTTATTTCCATAAACGATATATGCAGAGTCGTGTATATTCGAGTTAATGATAAAGCTATGACCATTAATAATGGTACAAAGTCATTTGTAAACAAAGTCGGTGATACAAATCTTAGACCTTTGTATTTATATCCATGTAAAAATAAAGCAATTACTTTGGAAACATACATTTTAGGTTTTCGGATATTGTTCTCAATTCAATGAAAAGGGAGGTAATTTTAAAATTACGAAATTTGGAATGTTTTTGTCGGAGAATAACAATTTTTGTATACGCATTTTGTTATTAATAACAATAGCAGAATGGGCAATTCTTGTCAATGCCAAACGTTAACTTTGTTGAAAGCAATATTGAAAACTGTTGTTTTTTCATATATAGGAGGTAATTCTGACTAGTGAATAATTCTGAAAATAATAAAATAACAAAGTTCTTTTGGAATTCACATTCTTACCTAGCATTTCTAATTGCTTCAAACAGTTCTATCAATGTTCATATATGTAATCTATGTCCCTGAAAGCGAAAACGGGGTTGGCTGGAGTATGAAATAAAACCTTGAATTCGGTTTGAAAGTGTGTGTGTGTGTGTGTGTGTAGTTCTAAGGTTTATAGTCTCTCCACCATATGTTCTAAATATATTTATTTTACATCGATTGCGAAACAAGTTCTTGCTACTTAGATTAATCACTCTCGATGGCTTCCTGGGTAGAACCAGTACTAAGCAATGTGTATTAATTAACTTGCTCAAGGATAAATAACGTGGCCGCGACGGAGGATCGAACCCACGACCTCTCGATCAGGAGTTCGGCGCTCTACCACTGGACCACGCAATCCACCATATAACCAATAGGACATCCTAAAGGTATAGAAAAAATAGAGTCTGGACTTAATTTCGGCTTGAAAGTTTGCATATTGTACAAATAAAACATGTAATTTTAAACAGGTAATCACAATTATTTTCAGTGACACATGTGTTTAAACATGTTTTATTGTCGAAATATCCGTTTTAAATCCTGGAATTAAGGTGTGACAGCGTAACGGTATTGTTAAACTTTATGCAGTATAAGTATAGCTTTCCTCAAATTGGCCACAATGTTGTCTTTAAGAACTGAGATGCTCAGGCGGAATGACGTGTTATGTAGTCCAACATGACTCCTACCCTTTGTCGAGAAGGCGATCTTCATTCGTTAAAGGAGTGTCATATAACCCAAAGGAGACGTAGCGACTCAAAATAAATGATTTCAAGGAAAAATATGTTATAAAAGTTATTAACAGTCGTTCAATATATTCATGTGAGCACAGAGTCATTATGATCAAACACTTTTATTATTTAGAATTCGTTAATGATCAAGAAATAGAAAAAGGAAGGGGCACAGTCGTTTGTGTAGCTTACTTAAATTGGGTATGACACAATATTGCTACATTTTCATATGTATGCTTCAAGACTATGAGACAAACATACGCACACAAATAAATATATATGCTTAGTTAAATGTGATTTTGTCTCCGCCATTTTTTATTAATGAATTTTAAGCGACAATAAGAAGAACTCGACAGTATGTAAACAGTCAAATTCAAATGGAAAGTGTTCCATATAAAAGAGTATGAGAGTGGACCTTTGGAAACGGCCGAACACGATAAATATGAAATATTGCAGTCATAAGTTTATGTAAAACTGTGACCCCTCTGGGGCGAACCATATTTGACCTCAGTGTCACCATCTGAACACAGTTGGAATAAAAGCATATGCCTATGGTAAAACCTCTGGCGTTTGTAGCTTCAATGTAGATTTTTCTCTATATAAGTATGTAAAACCCCATGAACACCATTTGACGAAACTTGATGACAGGACCGTAAGCCAATGGTAAATGCAAACTGTTAAACTTATGGTTCTTGTCGTTGCAGAGATGTAAAACTGTTACCCCCTGGACTGGGCCAGATTTGACCCCATGGTCACTATTTAAATCAACTTGGTAAATAGACATAAGCTGATGCTACACGTAATATATGAGAGCTCTAAGCTTTGGGGTATTAGAGAAGATATAGATATAAAAATCGAACAGGAAAAGTAGCAGTCAACCACAAACGCACACAGAAACAAAGATCAACTTTAAAGATGAATAAAAGGCCAAATAAGACATCACAAACACAAAAGGGTTAACAATAGGGCTACCGCCGTGGAACGGTCAGTGGCAAAATAGGCCGCTTGGGGTTTGAACCAGGTTCTAAAGTGCACGAAACCTCACACTTACCCTACTGTGAACCCATTAAAACGGGACAGTGTAAATAATTTAAAAACAAATCCCCGCCATGAACTATTCTCTAACAAACAACGCAGCATTAATAGGCAATACAAAGATGCTTGTGTATATATTATATATAAAGAGAAATAAACAATAGCATAGAAAGCCACAGAGAAGGTACTCATTAACCTGACAGAAGCCAGAGCAATAGGAGAATAAGCCATTGAGGGCACGACAATACAAGCATGCAGACTAAAATCAAACGTCACCGTCCGTTTGGGCTTTAGGTAAACGTCATCATAGGGTCCACAGCCTGTCCGGTCATCGCACAATTAAAGAGGAATTCATAGTGGCGAACACTAAATGGGTCCACCATAAAGCTTGCAGTGCGTTTCAAAATGATAGGGTCATAATCTCTTTTGATAAACGAGTTTAGCAAAGATAGTATGAAAGTGATCATGACCAAGGATCTTATAAATCACGTCACCACAGAAGCAGGTTGTGATAGTCCTTGTCGCAGAACAGTTCTTAATTATCTTTATATTTGGAAAGAAGATCAGGGTTGCGATAACACAATTTTGCAAAGGTTTCACGAAGTAACGGTAACCCTGATGGAGTAGCTTTTTAGTTATACAAAGATTACGAATATTCAAGTCCTCAACTCGAGTACAAGATCTAGAAAAACGAAAAAGTTGAGACACATAGACCCCATAAGAAGTTTCTCGGGGAACATCCCCATCCAAATGAGGATAATTAACAATATCAAAATTAAAATCATCTCTCATATATTTTGCTAATTATTTCACCATTTTCAATGGAGAGATGTCAATCGAGAAAAGAAGTGTTAGTATCAGAAATATTAGCTTTGTTAAGTTGAAGTTCTTTAGGGTATATATTATTAACCATAATACAAACGAAATGGTTGTCAATGTTTAATATGTCATCCAGATACCGAGAGGTGTCATAAAAGACTTCAATAACATCTGCCTGGATATCTGGTGAAAGACTCAACATAAAATCTCTTCCATAGCAATATAAAAACTAATCTGCGACATGGGGTGCACAGTTCGTACCCATAAGGATACCAACAATTTGCCTATGAACGGTCGTTTCATACCTGACGAAAATATTATATAATAGGAAGATGAGTGCTTCACAAACTTCTTGGCAAGTCCACATAGCGTAAGTGTCTAAACTACCGTTAGTAAAGAACGCTTTAATATTATTACAGGCCAAAAATGTAGTATTTTCCCTGGTGAATATTTTTTGAATAAGAGCAATAAGCTTGTCTTTGATAAGGTGATATGGTAAGGTTGTATATAGTGTAGAGAATTGTTAAGTGCTTATAGCTGAAACTGGAAGTTTATTGCAAATTTTATCAAGAACGTCTCCTAAATTTGTAATAGACCAAAACAAATTAATCCCAGAGTTTTCATAACATAAGTTTTATCACAATATTGTTTAACGTGATCTTTAACGGCAGTAAGACAGGACGTTAAAAGTTTGGAGATGTTTGTGGTGTTGCATACACTAGAATTCGAAATACAGCGGGCCTTATACGGATTTTTATGTAATTTAGAAATCTGGTAAATAGTTAGCAGTTTGTTCTGTTTTTCGTCTACCCTAGCCTTGAAAGTAGTGCACCGAGTGATATGTGTGGACACAACATTATCCTCAGTAGAATGAACTGGAGTATACGAATTAGTGCTACCGAGTTCCAGAGATAAAACATTGACGTATGTAGGTGTCAAACAATAATTACATTATTAGCTGCTTAACAGCAGGAACTAAAGCAAATTTATTATGAAATTCTTGAATTCCCGATTTTCAATTAACCTAGGTCTCGGAGGAAGTAAAGAGGGGTTAGCATTATAAAAGTTAATACATGTATCTACAATTTAAAAAATAGACTTTTTCCAAGTAGAAAGACATGTTCTCTCCGACACCATTTTATACAAAAATACTCTATGGATTGGGCGATCTGAGCACGACAGGCATCATTGGAGGTAATATATACTTAGGACCTTTCGAAAACAGATGCCGAATACGTTTATCAACAATATCAAAATTACCAGTGATGACATGACCTGCTGGAGCATAGCAGAATTTTTTATACGCAACTTGGTGTGTGAGACGCGACGTTACGACGTCACATATTTTATGACGTTTTGGCGCTAAAGTGTGTCTGACGTCGTGGCGGTTTTATGTCCATCTGAATTATTTTTACTAATTTGATTGCAGTGTTATGTGATAAAAAGGATCTTAAACTCGTTCCCATTCCATAGAAGATTTATGAAACTCGTTATGAATTATTTTTAATTTTAACTCGCCAAAAGGCTCGTTAAAATTAAAATAATTCATAACTAGTTTTATAAATCTAATATGAAATTGGAACTCGTTTAAGATCCTCTATATATTGTTTTAGTAGCATATATTTTAAATTTGTTCTAAATATAAGTCTATGCAAAACATGCAAACTCTCTGTATACAAACTTCGGACCCCCTGGGCTTAGCCATCGTAATCGTTACACCACGGAATTACCAAGAAGAAATATAAACATATCGGACAGGGAAAGCAGCATTCAAGGAGGACAGTCAATGTGCTAAATATTACACCACTGCAATACCAAAACTGATGTGCTAACCGTTACACCACCCCTTACCAAACAGTCGTGCTAACCGTTACACCATGGCATTACCAACCCGTAGTGTTAACCATTACACCATAGCATTACCAAACCTACGTGTTAGCCATTACACCACGACATTATCAAACCGAAGTGCTAATCATTACACGGCATTACAAAGAAATATAAACATATCGGACAGGGAAAGTAGCATTCAAGGAGGACAGTCAACCACAAAGCACAGAAACAAACACGCAAACAGACAACCAAGAAGGCAAAAGTAATAATGAATGCAAACGACATCACAAACACAAACGGGTTGAAAATAAGGCTACCGCCTTGGAACGGTCAGTGGCAAAGTAGGCCACTGGGGGTTTAAACAAGATCGACGTGCTAACCATTACAACAAGGCATTACCAAGCCGACGTGCTAACCATTACACCACGGCATAACCAAGACCGACCTGCTAACCGTTACACCACTGCTTTACCACCAAGAAGCGTTCTTAATATAATTCCGTTTAAAATCAGTTGTCCATCATGTTGGAAAATATTTTAATCCGGTGGTCGCATATTCTCCATGTCAGTGTAAATATGCTGTGAGCTAATAAGGCAAACCCTCCCTCCCCCGAGGGAATTTTATAGACCCTATTTTTGTTTGAAAGCCCATTATGTATGTATTTATTTTTTTGCAACTTGTCTGCCATCTGAGCGTCGGGGCTTCATCGTGTTACAGGGTGTATACTAAGTCATTTTTTTTAAATATGTAAACACAACAGAAACGCTTGTATTTTGAACTGTATTATTATTATTTCAAAATACTTTCTATACAGAAACAAGTATTATAAAACCATCCCTGATATTGAATGCTTTATGAGATATTTGCATTATGGGAAAGACATTGAGGTAATTATTGCATTCTCTAAGAACAAACTTGAACAATACAATGCCAAATGGAACTTTGTTGACATTTGAGAAATGAAATAGGGATGAAAGGTTAATTAGTAAAAAAGAGTATGATAATGTTCCTTTGGAAACGGCCGAAAACGACACATACGAAATATTGCAGTCTCGGTTTGAGCAGAACTCAATAATAATAAAATCAATAGTAAACAGTTTTAACCATCCCGAATATGGCATACATATGGCGGTGGACATGGAGATTTATCTTCCCCATGTCGTACGGCGTATGGTCCCAGTATCTAATAAAAATCTATGCCCCGAAGAGCGAAATAAACAAAATGGAATTTAGTTGAGAGCAGCGGTTATGAAGCCTGCATATCATAAGTAACAGTCAAAAGACTAAATTAAAAAGCAGACGACATATCCTATAAGTGGTTAAACAATACCCAGAGCCTTTAATTTGCCCACTGAATCGAAAATTAAGTAAGAAAACAAAAACAAATGAAAAAGTACCACCGATAATTAAATATAAGTATCGGGCTCAGCGATCTCCAAAGATCGAATGAATAACAGTACTGATTGCGAGCGCGGGGAGACGTTTTACTGCCGCCACACTGCACAAGCAACGCCACTGTGCTATAAAAAAGAGTATGATAATGGACCTTTGGAGACGGCCGAAAACGACACATACGAAATACTGCAGTCTCGGTTTGACTGAGACTGTTCATGAGCGGTAGTGAAATATTCTAACTACCGCTCACGCCCTCTAGCCCCGGGTTGAGCAGAACTCAATATTAATAAAATCCATAGTACAACATGTTAACCATCCCGAAGATGGCATGCATATGGCGGTGGACATGGGGATTTATCTCCCCCATGTAAAGTTTCAACTATGTAATTAGACCCAGAGCCCATGGCGTTTTATTACAGTGGGAGACGCCAAAGGGTCTGTGGGTGTTTTCTTACTGAAATTTTATGCTGAATTCAAAAACCTATTTCTTCAGTGCACCAGCATGCCCCAAAGTTAAAAATAATCAATTGAAAGCAACTATAGAGGAAAGAAAATCAGGGTCTGAAAATTGGGGGGTAGGGTTGAGTTTATGTTTGTCCGATCTTTTTATATTTCTTTATGTTTATGCTATATGTCTTATAGCATTAATAGTGTTCAAAATGGTATCAAGGCATAGGTGATGAGGCAAAGATATTTAAAAAATAGTTTGGGATTATTCAAAGTAAAGGTCAAAATGGTTTACAGGGTCGAAAGTTCAATTAAGTGTAAAATCCATAATAAAATCACATTTTCCTTCCCATGTGTATATATTTTTTTATTCCAGTATATATATTCTAAATTATTTTATGATATTTATTGATAATACAGAATATGTTGATATCGTGTAAATATAATTTAAATGTGGTGATATGACCCGTACTTCCAAACATCACTTTAATAGGACATGGGTCAAAATATGAGTGAACTCATTAAATGGGAATATGTTGAATACAATTACTTGTACCACTGACAAACTTGTTATTTATAGCAGATAACATTAAATGATGTTGTATATATATATAATAAGTATGGACTTTCAATTGTTAGTTGTCAAAATTAATATTTGATATATTAAAAATTAAGGTCATTGGGTTCATTGGGGTCAACAAGTTCAATTAAGTACACATATATGACAAATTAATATTTTTTGGCAGATATATAGTATACTATTGGTATAAAATTCAAAGATGTCATGAAAAATAAAGGTGATTAGACGATATAAATCAGATTCAGAAGTAAAGCATTGTAGATTAAAAGCCTTTGATTGTACATCTACAAATACTGAAATCAAAATTTGACTACTAAATACAAATGTGTTGTTACAACTTTTGATAACACAAGCTTCCCTACAGCTAGACGAAACATGTCCAGGTAAATTTCGGTAACCTTCACGTTATACCCAGTACTGTTTAATCAACATTGTCATCTTCCTCTATGTCTGATTCAGCGGATGTTGCCATATCTTCCGTATCGTCTTCGGCAGCACTATTACTATCGCTGTTTATGTCGTCAATAATGTCTTAGGGTATCTGGGGTCCAGAAAACAACTTCATTGTGAACCTTTCATCTTCTATCCATCCAGGGTTAAGCGCAAGAGGATCGGCTCTATCGGCATGCTTCCAAAGCGAAGCCACTAAGATTGTCCGCAGCTATTTTTGATGCAGGACTGATCTTGACCGTGGCAGGAGACTTGGATCAGCCCCTTTTAGTTTTGCCAAGGGGTGACTTTGGTCTGTAGGGGTGTATTTTGTCCTGAATATAGCATATCCTGCATCGTCTACACTAGTTAGAACAGGTTTGCCGTAAAGATTACACACGAATGACTTTATAGTACTTTCAACTTCAGTTGTCACTTCATCAGATTCTCCAAGCTGTCTAAACGCATGCAGATACCGGGGGACTTTTCGACAATTTCAAAAGGTCGTACCGATCCTTTACGGATGAATGCAGCAGTATAGTCACAACCAGTGAATGCATGTACTTCTGAAAATGCTGAACATACAGGCTTTCCAGTTTTTCACTGAGCTGTGTGACGTCGATATACCTTCTGTTATTTTTACTTTCGTGGCCTACATCCATCCAGACAAAGGCTTTATAGTTACTGACGTGGGATAAGAGAACGACGAACATTTATATATGTACAGCCAACCACATCATTGGGTAGTTCGCTGGTCTGGCTGATGTGTCGTAAATGCCGAACTATTCTGGTGTCCGCCTCTTCATGTGTGCACATAAATCTGCAATGTAACTGTTTCGTTTTCAGCTTTAAAGAGATAGCATACATCCTCCAAACCAACGTAGAGCGTGCAACTTTTCAATATAGATCCATACTCGTCCTTCGGCCATTTATCAGACAGAAAATGTAGAAGTGACATTTCGAACGACTCGGAACGTAATGCCCGGTGAAATACTTAGATCGTCTTTGCTCTGGTCCAGCTATTTTTGTTTCACCAGAAATTTACGGTCTGCATGTCGCGTTAGCATTGACAATATCACATTGGCTACACCACCTAATGTCGAATGTAAGTTATTGAGTGTTTGAATGAGAAACATTGCATCCACTATCCATACATCTGATGTCTGTAGACGCTCACTAACTTTCTCCTCTAGCGTTTTCATTCGTTTTGACTTGACATTTTCATAATTCTTCCATCAACATGAGCCAGAGACATCGAAACAGGGGTCAGACTGTGGATAGCTAAATATCTTTCTAAGGTCTATCTCCATCGTAATGGAAAGGTAAAACAAGCGCCCAAATATATCTCTGGTTCCCTGTAGTTCTTTGAATTTGCTATCCTTTGAATTGAATTGAATGTTGTTTAACGGCTCATCAATACAGTATAGGTTATTTGGAGCCGCCCCAGAGAGAGGGGATGGATACAAAGGAATCCGGGAACCGTGCCCTACTTTTATTATCGAATAGATTCCTATGGTTCTTTATCGTGCTCGGAGCTATCCTTTGAAGGAAGCTGTACGGGTACGGCAGCTGGCGAAAAGTTCTTATTTGTTCTATGTGGTACTGGCTTCTCAACACCTTCAACATCTGCAAAGCATACATCCTTGAATTTTTCTAACCACTTGTCTCCAATTTCCTCAACTGTTACGATGTCTTTGGGCATTACTTTCCCTGTGGAAATGAAGTGCATCTTATCAGTTGACTCTATGCCAACAATGATCTTTTAAAAATCAACACTGTCGCGTTTGATTCTGAATGGTTTTAGTTCCTGTGTTGAGTCTGCCTTTGCTTTCATTCGAGTTTTCGCCAGAAGTGAACCAACAACAGCACTCCTGACAGAGCGTGTAATCATCCAACGCCTCCGGGCACCAATAGATCCACTAAAGGAAGCTATCCATGTCAGCTTTGATGCTGCATACGCATTAATGGATTGCTCAAGTGCGGGATCTACTTTTCTTCGGGAAAATGGCATCGACTTGCAGACCGTGTAGACTTTATATGTGACACATACAAACATCCTTCAATTAAAGACATGGCACGATACTCTCGTGGAGAGGTTTCTGATGAAACAAAAATAGCTGGACCAGAGCAAAGACGACCTAAATATTTTCTCCGGGCATGACGTTCCGAGTCGTTCAAAATTTCACTTCTACATGTCCTGTCCGATAAATGGCCGCAGGACGAATATGGATCTATATTGAAAAGTTGCACGCTCTACGTTGGTTGTGAGGAAAACGAAACAGTTACACGTACGGTCATTACAGATTGATGTTGCACACATGAAGAGGCGGACACCAGAATAGTTCGGCATTTACGACACATTAGCCAGATTAACGAACTACCAAATAATTTATTCGTTGTACAGATAGCGATGTGTTCATCGTTCTCTTATTCCATGTCAGTAACTATGAAGCCTTTGTCTGGATGGATGTAGGCCACGAACACAGAAACAATAGAAGATATATCAACGGCACACAGCTCAGTGGAAAGTTAGGAAAGCCAGAACGTCTTTTTTGCCAGGAGTACATGAATGCACTGGTTGTGACTATACTGCTGCATTCATCCGTAAGGGAAAGTTTCGACCTTTTGAAAACGTCAAAATATCCCCCCGGTATCTACATGCGTTTAGACAGCTTGGAGAATCTGATGAAGTGACAACTGAAGTCGAAAGTGATATAGAGTCCTTCCTGTGTAATCTTTACGGCAAACCTGTTCTAACTAGTGTAGACGATGCAAGATATGCTATATTCAGGACAAAATTACGCCCCTATAGACCAACGTTCCCACTTGGCAAAACTAAAAGGGGCTGATCCAAGTCTCCTGCCACATTCAAGATCAGTCCTACACCAAAAGGTGCTGCGGACAAACTAAGTGGCTTCGGTGTGGAAGCATGCAGATCCTCTTGCGCTTAACCCAAAGGAATCGGTATGGATAGAAGAAGATTAACGGTTCACGATGAAGTGGTTTTCTGGACCCCGGATACCTCAAGATATTGTTGACGGCATAAACAACGATAGTAACATACGGAAGATATGACAACATCCGATGAAACGTGTAGGTTACCGAAATTTACCTTGACATTTTTCGTCTAACTATTGGGAAGCTTGTGTTATCAAAAGTTGTAACAACACATTTGTATTTAATAGTCAAATTTTGTTTTCAGTATTTTTTGATGCACAATCAAATGTCTGCTTTACTTCTGAATGTGATTTATATCAGCTAGTCATCTTTATTGTGATGACATCTTTGAATTTTATACCATTAGTATGCGTATATTTTGTCATATATGTGTACTTAATTGACCTTAATCTCTAATATAACAAATATTAAGTTTGACAACTAACAATTTAAAGTCCTGTTTCATATTCAACACAATTTAATGGTATCTTCTATAAATAACAAAGAGTATGATAATGGACCTTTGTAAACGTCACAAACACAAAAGGATTCAACCAACAAACAAGAGCGAAATAAACAAAATGGAATTTAACCACATTTAAAATATATTTACACGATATCAGCAGATTTTGTATTATCTATAAATATCATGAAATTATAAAGAATAATACACTGGAATAAAAAAAATAATATAAATATGGGAAGGAAAATATTTTTTGTTTTGATAGTTTTTGCACTTAATTGACCTTTCGACCTTGTAAACCATTTTGACCTTTACTTTGAATATTCCCAAACTATTTTTATTTTTTAAATATCTTTGCCTCTTTACCTCTTTACCTATGCATTGATACCATTTTGAAGAATATTAACGCTATAAGAAATATAGTATAAACATAAACTCAACTCTTCCCCCCCATTTTTCAGATCCTATTTTCTTACGTCTATAGTAGCTTTCATTATTTTTTTTAAACTTTGGTGCATGATGGTGCACTTAAGAAATGGGGTTTTGAATTCAGCATAACATTTCAAGTAAGAAAACACCCACAGACCTTTTGGCGTCTCCCACTGCATTAAAACTCCATGGGCTCTGGGTCTAAATGGTGTCATAATGACTTCTCACTTTTTTTCTTTCCAGTTTTAATATCGTTTTAGCAATAAATAACCGTCCCTTCGCTATGTTTATTAATATTTTATACTGGAATTCAAAATGCAAATTGTAACACATTTATCCATTTAAATCAATATTACTAATTTTGTTGGACCAGGTTTCACACAAAATCAGTTTGTCATATGTTTCTAACAAATTAACAAAATCTGGAATTTCTATTTTAATCTGTGTCATTAAATTACAGGTGCATGCTCACTTTTATCTCACCCTCGGCGCCACCCTATCAAATATCGGTCTCAACAGGTCTACCATTCACGTTCAACGTTTCGTAACTTATCCAAGAGGTGATACCGCTGTTTTCCGCCTCTTTCATCAACACTACTAGTTTCCGGCTTTTCCGCGCGATTTCCCTGTGGGGAACGGTTCTGTGATGTAGAACTCTGTGCTGCCCAAGTTACTCATATCCTTCAATTGAATGTATTCTCTCCAGTATGCTACTATTTTCCGTGTATGGCTGTTTAGATAATGGTATTCTCCTGCCATTAAAACTACTTTCCATGGTATGTATATCTAGTGTCATATTTTGGCACCAATTTGGCCTTTCTCAAGAATGTGTCACCTCTGTTTCATGTCAACTCTGTTTATTGCAATATCACGCTGTTGACAACTATATGATCTTACTCCAGAATGTTTCCACTCAGCCTATATGAATATATTATCATACCTGGGTCATCTATATAACCTCCCTCTTCTAAAGTCCTCAAACATGTGTTTAAATTTGATTACGGTTCCTCCTAATATACCCTATTGTTCCTTCATGAACCGCATATGTGTGTTGGAATCTAATGACGCTTGGCATATCTCTACTACACACTTGATTGTAAAAACCCTAACCAGAATGTTTTCGGCTGTCTCTGTATACTTGGTGATCTCGGGAAAGTCTTATTTATACAGATTCTCTCCATTATGTCAGAGTCTGTCACTATATATCTGGTGATGTTGTGAACGTCTTACACATACAGCTTTTCTCCAGTGTGTCTCAGTCTGTCACTGTATATGTGGTGATGTTGTGAATGTCTTACATAACAGACTTTTTTCTCCAGTACGTGTGAGTCTGTCACTATATATGTGGTGATATTATGAATGTCTTACATATACAGCTTCCCTCCAGTACGTGTCAGTCTGTCACTATATATGTGGTGACGTTGTGAATGTCTTACATATACAGCTCCCCTCCAGTACGTGTGAGTCTGTCACTATATATGTGGTGATATTATGAATGTCTTACATACACAATGGGATGACAATAGGGTAAGTGTGAGGTTTTGTGCAACCTAGAACCGGTTTAACCCCCCCCCCCCCTACCCCCCCACCCCCCCCCCCCCCCCCCCCCCCAGTGGCCTACTTTGCCACTGACTGTTTCAATGCGGTAGCCCTATTATCAACCCTTGTGTGTTTGTGATGTCGTTGGCATTTATAATTACTTTTTCCTTCTTGTTTGTCTGTTTGCTTGTTTGTTTCTGTGTTTTGTGATTGAATGTCCTTTTTGAATGCTACATTGCCTGTCCGATCTTTTTATATTTCTTTACTGTTATTGTCTAACATATACAGCCGCTCCCCAGTATGTCTCAGTCTGTCACTATATATGTTGTGACGTTGTGAATGTCTTACATATACATCTTCTCTGCAGTATGTCACAGTCTGTCATTAATATGTGGTGATACTGTGAATGTCTTGCCTATACAGCTTTTCCCCAGTATGTTGGAGTCTGTTATTATATATGTGGTGATGTTGTGAATGTCTTACATATACAGCTTTCCTCCAGTACGTCTCTGTCTGTCATTATATATATGGTGATGTTGTGAACGTCTGACATATACAGCTACTCTACAGTATGTCTAATTCTGTCACTGTATATGTGGTGATGTTGTGAATGTCTTACATTAACAGACTTTTCTTCAGTACGTGTGAGTCTGTCACTATATATGTGGTGATATTATGAATGTCTTACATATACAATGGGATGACAATAGGGTAAGTGTGAGGTTTTGTGCAACCTAGAACCGGTTTAACCCCCCCCCCCCCCCCCCCCAGTGGCCTACTTTGCCACTGACTGTCCAATGCGGTAGCCCTATTGTCAACCGTTGTGTGTTTGTGATGTCTTTGGCATTTAAAATTACTTTCTCCTTCTTGTTTGTCTGTTTGCTTGTTTACGTCAGAACTTATGGCTGAAGTAAGCAGGTTATTGTCTTTGCGTCAAATCATGACAACACCATATCACCCTATGTGTAACGGGTTAGTCGAACGATTTAACGGGACGTTAAAGCAAATGTTACGGCGTATGTGTACCGAGAGACCCAAAGATTGGGACAAGTATCTCAATGCTTTATTGTTTGCATTTAGAGAGGTACCACAAGAGAGTTTAGGATTCTCTCCGTTTGAGTTATTGTACGGTAGGTCAGTTAGAGGTCCCATGAGGATTCTTAGAGAAATGTGGGCAGGTGAAGTAGATAGTGATGAGGTTAAGACTACATATCAGTATGTTTTAGATCTGAAGGAGAAACTAGAGGAGACTTGTAAGATAGCTCAAAGTCAGTTAGTTAAGGCAAGTACCAAGTATAAACGGTACTATGACCAGAAAGCTAGAGCTAGGAAGTTTAAGATAGATGACCAGGTGTTACTGTTACT